>JAVJIF010010129.1:0-219082 GCA_038442645.1 Agave tequilana | reverse complement strand
GAAAATCATAAAAAATCTAAAATATTGGAAAACGATGTTTGAAACTGAAATCGATCAAATTTGACTACTGAAAAGACCAAATCAAGTAATACACGGATTGGGTCCCCGGATCAGACTAGGGTTGACTCTGAAATTAGGAATTCGGATCCAAATACCAAATGATGATATAAATAATCATAAAACAAAAAAATACGAAGAAAATTCGAAAGAATATGATCAGAAAATCAGAATATGTATCTGAGTACATATTCTGAAAACGGGGTGTTATATTCTACCCACCTTACAAAAATTTCGCCCTCAAAATTTTGATAAGGGGAAGATGAACACAGGAAGGACAGGAACGAGGATTATACCATTGAGATATGACTAACTAAGGGTAATGATCATACCGATTGTCCAATAACTCTGGATCTAGACATCCTCTGCACTTCCTACCATAAAATTCTTCGGACGGTGCCCTACCAATACAGACTTGATAACTGCTAATAAAAAATTCTGCAAAAAGAAGATAATTAAGATTCTAAATGGTTCGATTAGACTACCTGTCTTTCTGAAAGTAATAGGATAAATTGAATTTAAGCAGAATTCCTAAACCTCTCTGAAGACTTCAACAAGATAGTGATTAGAATCCCGTGTCTCTGCCTGACACAATACAACTGGAATACCATATAGCTGAACTATCCTTATCATATAATTATCTGTCAGAAGTTCTGTACACTGACTCATTCGGAATAATATAAATAAACTGATTTCGGAACTGGCCAACTTTCACTTGTTTGAATTCTGCTAGAATCGACGGAGATTACTCCCTTCTAATCGACAAGACCCCAAAAATACGATACTTACATGTTCAGAATTTATACTTACTCTGCTAGGCATGAAATCCCCAGGAGAAAAGTTTGTGGCAAGATTATAGATGTTCTGCCTATTCTTGATACTCTGGAAGTAAACTATAATATTGTAGATAAAGAAAATCCAACAACTGATCGCGAATACATAAAAAGAACAACTGATGATAATGAGTTCTGAACACTGGGCGCCAATTACTCTAAAAAGCATAACTAAGAACTCATAATAATTGCCCTCTGAATGTTAACCTGATTGTAATTAAATATCTAATGAATACCCAAATCCTGCAATGTAGCCGAATAGATCGTCGAGAAAATTATGACAAGCTTGTTCAGACGCAGCAAGAAAACTCAATTCATTATATTCACAAAAATAAGTCAGGTGGGGAAATCCGAGGAACAAGGCTAGAGTGTTGAATACTGTCGGAACTAGTCACAACTGAAGCGAAACCTAGGTGAGGCCATTGAGTAACACAACGTCAGGTGCTAAACACTAGGATGCGGCGGAGCTAACGCTTTGTGAGACTCGCTCTTAGCAGAGCTCACGTGGCGAAGCCAACGCGTAACACATTACTAAATGTTAAGCACCAGGGTGCAGCAAAGCCCACGCCTGATTGAGCTCACATGGTTAGAACACGACTCTCGATTAGCGAGACTAGCGGAGCCCGAGACTCACCAAATCCATGATGACTGCTATTATGGCTCTGAGTTTAGTGAAGTCCATAGGAGAGATCATGATTGTTCTAGAATAATATAGAAGATATAGCAACTCAGCTGATAAAAGTTCTGAATCTGAGAATCTGTTTCATACTGACACTCTTCGTGTAGTAATGCAGTCTATCTGATTACTGACATAACGACTGTCCAACTCCCTGTACTGATCCCATGGAGTGTACATGCATATAAGATTTAGAATGTGGAGCCAAAGAATTGATCGATATAAGATAGTACGATGCACTAAAATCAAAAAATGCCGGAGTAGAATGAGAACAATCGCATCTGCCCTGCCATTACCTCACTAGTCTACCCATAGCTTAAGTTGACATAAAGACTACGAAAATCAAAATAGTAAAAATGGAAGAGGTAGGAATAGCATGGAAAAAATAGGTGGACACGGAAGGACTAAAACTGGTGATGATAGCGCAATAAGAAGGATATGATATAGAAAACTTACCAACTCAAGGACATGATAAAATGGGGATAATGGCCACGGTTGGTACCTTCAGGGTTCCTGTTCCAGATATTAGGCATTCCTTATTGTTCTCACTCCATTCGATATCTTGACTTCTCCTTCAGTCAAATTATATATTTGCCTCCTTCTGCCATTTGTCCTAGCTCCTGGTCTCCACTGTGCCTGACTCTATGCTTGTTGCTGGGGATGAGTGAGGTTCCTCTGCCGATAGTTACTAATTTTCTCCCAACTGTGGTACTGGATGTGTTGGTCAGATAGGTGCATTGTCTCTGCCTTCTTGAACGGACAATCACTCTTCAACTGATTTCTGGACCTATACACAACATAATTCATAAACTTTCTGGCAGTTATGTTGCAAGTGTCCGGCTTCAGACAGTGCCCACATATCATATGCTGAGGGCGAGGTTGGAGTGATGGCTTAGCGAGTGGGGTATCCAGGGGCCAGTTTGAATCTTCACCTTTCATCAATTGAGAGGGTCTCTAAGCCGACTGCGCCTACATCTTATCTGGATTTTTCTTCTCCGGTTCCTATTCTACCTCTCAGGCAAAGGTGAAAACTTGAGAATACGTCTTAGGCTGTTGAGATATAAGAAACATCTGATCTTCTTCTTCAAGTCTTACATAATCTTATTTGCTCAGTTCTTCTCGTCAGCCACCATGTACGGTGCAAAGCCGTCAAGTTTCTAAACTCTGCAACATATTCGTATATGGTCTGGTTCCTCTGCTGTAATCTGATAAATTGTTCTTTCATCTTTTTGAGCTGTTACGGGTTCTCACAGATATCCTTTGAGAACCGGTCCCAAGTGATGGGCTTCTCTAGTCTCGCTCCTTCCGTCAACTACCATGTTCTGACCACATCCTTCAACTAAATCTTGACCCTTCCATTTGGTTCTTACCAAGGACCCAGGTTGCTTTTAGAAGATCTGTCGCGTCTACCAGCCATTGCTTTGCATCCAAGGGCTTCTTCATGACCGAAAAGATCGCCGGCTATAATCTCCTGAAATCTGACACGTTGCCTGGCTTCTGCTCCCGAAGTGCAACCAAAAATCTTTGGTGCAAGATCTCTGTTTGTTCCTGTTGGTTTTCCATCTACTCTGTAGAAATCGCTTCAAGTCAACACTTCTCTACTAAGGTCACCCTAAGAAGAACCAAAATCGTTATGATTTTTCGTCTTTTCATGATTGAGTTGGTCTAAGAATAAGGTGAAACTGAAGTACGAAAGGATGGGAGAACTTCAGAATTTAAGGAAAGGATTATCATGAGAAAATAGATAACTCTATACTTGTAGTTGGATTATATAACCATGACTCGTGCATTCCAGTTGTAAATTTCTTTACCATTAATTGCCGACTGGTTGTACTGAGAATGTAAGAGTCTAGGCTCTGATACCATCATGTAACCTGCCGGTCCTAAGGGTACGAAGATGTTACTGCGACGTATATACGTAGGTCAAAAATACCCTCACATATATACGTTAAGCATCAGTAAATGAAAAAAATAGAGTACGAAAGTACATGGTGCGTTATACATTCCAACATATGGGTACAATTACAAAGTTATCACAGGATGTGACATAATATTACAAGAATATTACATCACCGATAGGCGCAAATACGAGAATACAAAGAGATATACAAGTACGAACAGTACAAATGACGCTCATGAGTTACAGAAGGAGAACTCGAGAGATGCGCAGGGAAGGATATAGCTTCAGATTGTTTGTCGATGAACCGCGCAACCGCTGCGCTACTCTAATCA
Organism: Agave tequilana; assembly: GCA_038442645.1. NCBI lineage: Eukaryota > Viridiplantae > Streptophyta > Magnoliopsida > Asparagales > Asparagaceae > Agave > Agave tequilana. Next base: position 215,284 of record JAVJIF010010129.1, on the reverse strand, counting down.
GCAACCGAGAGAATCCACAAGCTCCAATTCTGAGACCTGGACATGAGGATCCAGGAGAGTCAGAACTCCCCAACGAGTGGTATGCCGAATGCCAAGTGACATGCAAAGATAAACACACGTGTATTGATAAATCTAAATCATAAACTGCATTGAAAATCGTGTCATGAGCACAAGCATATAGGAACAGGTAGAAATATAGCAAGTGATATTAAACAGGGAATGCTCGGTATAATAAGATAAGAGCAGGAGATTGGTGGAATTAACACAAGTGGTAAGGCAGAATGCAAGCAGCTATAATATAATAATAATCATAAAACTAGAAATCTGATGTAAAACCTGATGAAAGCAGACTCGGCAAAACATACAATGAATTATTATTTTGCATCTTTTGTTATTATTATTACTCGTCCTACCTGGATGTCTATATATGTGGACTAGCGTACCAGCTCACATATATCCACATCTGAGTAGAGCAAGGTTGTTATTGCAAAACAAAGGGGGATATCAACAAACAATGTTTACAGTGGGTCCCGTGCATGCCGGGAACTACGGTCCAAGGTGTTCCATTGCTGGTATATGAACCGACCGCAAGGCATACAGGAATGTCTTATAAGATGCCCTTTTCAAGATGGTACCAAGAAGGAGGGAGCCAACCGGAAGATTTAGTTACACAACATACCTAATATCACTGTAAACACAAACATATATTGATATCCGTAAGTTTTCCCCGATCCAATATAAGTTGTTCTTTTTATAGTTTATTAGATAATTATCAGATTTCGAGAATGAGAAGAAACAAGTCAGGAGTACGATGTATACTGGAATATATCAGGATTTATTAAGATGTAGACAAGATGTCAAGTCATCATTCCTGTTATCGTGATAATTATAAGAGTTAGGTATATCAGCCGGATGTCAGGTGATAGCATAAGAGGGGGTGATATTAGGCATGTGACAAGTGATAACATGATATATGTAAGCACATCAAGTGAAAATATGTCAAACGATACAGAAAAATAGTACCGATATAAAAGATCGGTATGAATACCAGAAAACCATGCAATTTTTAGAAAGACAGTGTAAATAAGATTTCAAACTCTTCACAACCATTAATAGAGGAATTAATATACTGACAAGCAGGTAATTAGCAAGTAAGCGACATCCAAGTGGATCTAAGCAAGGTGGAGGTACGGACAACAAACAGTGTTTAACACTAGAGCGTCCAATGGAGCTACTGGAATGACTCGGCTTAGAAGGCGATTCTATAATCCGATAGAGTTCCGCCTAGACGAATCTTGTGGTAAAGCGCTGAGTGATAAGCATGCCTACCAGGCGGTGCTGAGAGACTGATGTGTAGGCTGTCCAAAAGTTACTGGAGGACAAGCCATTGAAAAGCAAAGTTTCAAGCTCTAGACGCGAGGGACTAACACCCGCGTCTCAGCATCAAGACGCGTTGGCTCGACACCCGCGTCTCAGCATCAAGGCGCGTTGGCTCGACACCCGCGTCTCAGCATCAAGGCGCGTTGGCTCGACACCCGCGTCTCACAATCAAGGCGCGTTGGCTCGACACCCGCGTCTCAGCATCAAGGCGTGTCGGCCTGACACCCGCGTCTCAAGCCTCAAGACGCAAAGGTCTAAAACCCGCGTCTCAGTTATAACCACCTTAGTTAAGGGACCAATCACTGCCCACACGTAAGGAAAATCAGCCCCCATCGTGGCGTGTCTTTAGCAGGCACGTGGGTTAGTTACCGCCCATGTAGCGGGGAAGTTGGCCCTCATTGTGGAGCGTTTTTAGGGGGGGCACGTTCACCCCTGGTACCCCTATAAATAGCCCTGTTTGCTATGAAAAAAAGAGAGAGGAGATCAGAGAGAGTCAATCGGATGAAGAGAGACAGAGGGCGACACAGAGAGAAAAGAAGCAGATCAACTCTTCAGCAAGTTCGCTGCGTACGAGCTAGCTTTCGCCTACCTTCTCTTTTAGAGTTTTGGTAGATAGAGCTGTGTCACTCTTTCTACCGGCCGAAGATGAGATCCCTGAAGGACGGTCATCTGGTCAACGGAGAACAAGATTCACTCTCCACCGCCACACGAAGAACCCAGCCTTAAACAAAGGGGGAATTCAAGATTCAATATTCTCCCTCCCTTGTAACCGGAAGGAATAGTTTTTGTTGTAATCCTTTTCATTTGATTCAAGGAAAACTTTTACAGCAATTACTGTCTTCTCCTTTTCCGGGTCATACAAGAGATGGCGACTCTGCTGGAGACTACGTTTGTCACTGAGGAGCAAATAGTGGCGCAAGATGACGTCCACTATAAGGGAAAGATGGTCGAATCGCTCGTTGTCGAGTTCGACCAGGCGAAGTACGAAGAGTTTCTCTCTTCCGGCTCCAAGAGCCAAAGACCCGCGTCTGCCGCCGGGTCTCGACGGGGAATGGCCTCGAGGCCCGATCTGTGGCTTTCTCGAGCTCCCCTGCTGCCGACTGTGCCAAGTAAGGTACACGCGCCAACGCCTCTCAGAAGGCCCGCGTGGTCCCAGGCACATCTGCCTTTGCAACCAACCGCGTCGCACAGAACACCCGCGTCAGCGTCTCTCAGGAGACCCGCGTGGTCAAAGTCCCTGGTGTCCAGCATCAGGATGTCGTTGGTCTCTCTCCACCTCCTCGACGCAATCGAAACGCTGAGCGTCGACAGAGGAGACGTGCGCGTCAGCTGCAAGTTGGAACCGTTGGTTGTCCAACTGAGGCTGGACGCGACGTACAATCTCGCGCCTTGCCCGCGCCACGTCCAGTACGTGAAGTCCGCGTTTGGCACCCCAAACGCGAGATTCCTTCAGTCAGGTCCTCTGAGGACCAACTCACCAAACGCCAAGTGAGACCTCTGCGCCTCGTCAAGCGCAAGAGGCACAAGCCCATAGGCGTGGGGCCCAACAGCCCATCCTCTCTCAAGTGTCTCTGCCCCGACGCACCAAACAGCAACGCGACAGGCGCGTTTTGTCTCAACAGAGACGCCAGAGTGCGCTGAACAGCTGCGGCGCAAGAACCGCGTCTCTGATGCATGCGTCCAGGCTGTACAGCACATGGATGCCTCCCGTCTTCGACGTTGCGAGGCTAATCTTTTCAATCCCCTCCCATAGATTTGAGGGATTATCTGACGAAGAAAAGAAGTGCCAATCAGGCCACTTCGTCGTGTTGCTGCCAACAGCTCATCCATATGCTCTCTGAGTGCCGTTGTGGATCAGGCGTACACCAGCAGTCTTTAGTCAGACAGCTGACCCTGATTCCTCCGTCAGCTAAAAGAAGACGCTCCCACAGAAGGAGAACCTTCTCTGATGTTGAGTACCCGAAGCTCACTGCGAATATGACAAGCAGGAGCAAGGGAAAACAACTTGCAGTCAGCTCAGACGTGTCCGAGTCTGACTCTGAACCGGAAGGGGTGTATCGACACACTCGCACCCGGACTGGGGCCATTCCCCCAATTGACTATAATGCCTTAGCCCATGGCATTAATGATTCTCACTCCGCCGTAGCGGAATCAAGGGCTTCAAACTCTTCCGTCGAGAAAGAGACCTCCGCCTACATGACAGGCACTCCTGAGGAGACGACTAAACGTTTGGAGCAGATCCAGAAGGCACAAATGGATATGATTCTTACTCAGCAGGAATCTATCAACTCCCTCAAGCAGGCGATTGCACAGCTGCTCGAAGATAGGAGGAGGTCCCCTCCTAAAAAGTCAAAGGGCAAAGGGAAAAAGGGAGAAAGCTCATCTTCCGAACCTTCTGAGGAGACGCGGCGATCTACTTCCGGTTCGTCCAAGTCCTCGTCGCAAGTAAAAGGCGGCCAAGACCAAGGAAAGGCTCATGTTAAAAGAATGAGTCAGCTGGAGCGACGCCTCGAGGCCCTTGCCAATCGCAAAGACCTCCAAGAAGTAGGAGTGGTCCGGCCCTACCCGGCTGAATGGGACTTGGTTCCGTACCTGCCCAAGTTCAAAGCTCCAACTCTTCAAGCCTTTGATGGGAAGGGGTCACCCAACCAGCACATCTACTATTTTAAATCCCAAACCGGGAATGTAGTAGATAATGACGCCATCCTGGCATGCCTGTTCATCGGCACCCTGAAAGGGTGGCCTTTGAATGGTTTATGAAGCTCCCAGAAGGTTCTATCAAGAACTGGGGCGATTTGGAGAAGCTCTTTTTAACACGCTTCTTCGAGGATGACTCCAAAGTCACAATGCCAACCCTTTTGGCTACCAAACAGCGAAAAGGGGAGTCCATCAAATCTTTCGTGGAAAGATTTCGGAACATGGCACTCCAGTGTCCAAGCGGTATGACCCAGGCCACCCTGGTGGAACATGCCGCCACAATCTCCAAACCTCACTCCTTGCTCAAATAGGAGTTGCTGAAAGCCGCACCTGGAAGCAATTAGTCCAACAAGGTGAACAGGCTGAGGAGATTGTCGCCCGCGTCAGAGCGGAGGAAGGTAAGCCTAGGCCGGAAAGGTCGATAAGGCGTGCGCCGGACACATCCCTCCAAACAAAGCTGAAGGATAATTTGGCAACGGAGACCAAATCTCCCGCCAAACCTCAATCAGGCAAGGCGAGTGGCTCTTCAAGCCAGCCACGCGCCAACAAACAATATTCCTTCAAGGAGGAACATGTCGATTCGCTCTTTAAACTACTCAACAAGAGCAACCGACTGAAGCTCCCTGAAGCTAGGCGCCCAGAGGAAGTCAGCAAGACCGACAATCCCAACTACTGCATGTATCACAGGATGTTGGGACACCCCACCAAAAGCTGCTACGTCTTCAAGGACATCCTTCAGGCTCTGATTGAAGCGGAGGTGTTAAAGCTCCGACCAGAGCAGAAGAAGGTGACGGCTAATGTGACGTCGGTCCTCCAGATCGGGAGACAACCTCCAACGCCTGCGGGGGTAACTCCTATTCCAAAAGGAGAGCTGAGAGTGGTCGACACAGACCCTCACTAGCAGCAAGAGAAAGGCTTGGTACCCGTCCCTACACCTCAAGGGAAAATTATGTGGTGTTGGCCCAAGAGGTTACACTCTCCAATTGTTTTGTGTTTTGATGATGACAAACCAAATTAGAGCTATTTGGTACTAATAAGTTTGTTAAGATAAGTTTCAGGTTTGTACCATGTTTAGAGACCATTCGCTTAGCTTTTGCAAGAACTTCTAAGTTCCACAAAGTAAGGAAGGCAAATTGCACATCAAGGAAGGATCATAGAAGAGAAGGCACTAGCAAGGCATTGGATGGCTCAAAGACTTGAAGATAGCTCAAGAAGTCTTCATGTAATTTATTTTTCAGTTTATAGTATGTTAAAGAATAGTGGATAGGTTTGAAGCTCTATCACACACGTTTTTGCGCACATGCTCATTCCAAAATAATTTCTTATAAATTATACAAAAATATTTTGCATACAAGTTTTTGCCTACAAATACATCTTTATGTTTAATTCTATTCCCTGTTCAAAAGTATTTTTGTTAAAATCAAAATCCTCTTTATTTTCTTTTCCAAAAATGATTTTTGACTTGATCCGGTCGACCGGGACAGTCGACCGAGTCTGTGTCAGTCTGGTCCGGTCGACCGGACCAGTCGACCGCAGTTCTGGCAGATGCACGTATCAGTGTGCATGTCTGCCAGTCGACCGGGGCGGTCGACCGAAATATTGTTTTTGCTCACAGGTTTTCTCAGTCGACCGGGTCGGTCGACCGCTAGCCTATAACGGTCGAATTTTTGATCTACCGGTCGACCGGCCCAGTCGACCGATGTGTCCGTTGAACAGTAACGGGCAGATTTTAAGTGAGCTGTTTATTTTTGTCTTTTGTGTTAAAAATTCGTTTAAGGATATATTTTGATCTAATTACCTCCTAAACATCAGTAATTATGTTTTATCCCTAAACCCTAGCCCTCTCCTATAAATAGGGGTGTTTGGGGAGAGATTTGTTACAACAATTATTTGCTAGAAAATTCAAAAGTTTAAGGCTTTCAAAAGAGACTTGTTTCTTGGTTTTTGTGCTGAATTTCTCACTGATTTTCTGAAGGGTTTTCAAATACTCTCTGATTTAATTTTCTTTCTTCACTTACAACAAGAGCTTCATTCCTACTCAATATTCTCTAAGGACCTTTGTAAGGGAAGAGATATTTGAAAGAGAGAGTTTGTGGTCTTTTGACTACCAAGGAAATTACTTGTACTTGAGATTGTAGGAGTTGGGTACTCCATTGTATTTGAGATCTTTGTGATAGTGGAAGTGGTCGGAATCCTTCTGGGGAAGGCGGGGAGTAGAGCTGGGTGCTCGAACCTCGATAATATATCCTTGTGTTTGCGATTGGTTTACTTTTCTTGTTCTTACACTCCTTACTCTACTTTGCTTGCACTTATTAATTGCTCATCATATTCATTGTCATACTTATTGCTTGCATTCATCTTGTGTTTTTTTTTGATTGGTGATTGTTGTAGCTTTAAATTTTTAAATTGCCCTTTGATTAGCATTATCACCTATTCACCCCCCTCTAGGTGATTTTCAATTGGTATCAGAGCTTGGACTCTAGGTTTGGCTTAACATCCATAGAGAGATCCTTAAAACTTGCTAATCAACATTTTCATTTCATTCATTCATCACTAGTAAACATGGCCGACAACATTAAATCCCCACCTAAATTTGATGGACTCAATTTCCTAATTTGGAAGGTTAGGATGACTATATTTTTGCAATCTTTGGGTAGCTTAGTAGCCAAGTCCTTGACTAAACCCTATGAAGCACCCGATGGTGATGAGAGCACTTGGACCGACCTTGACTTTAAACTATATGAGGCTAACTCCAAGGCCCAAAACTCCCTATTAACCGCCTTGAATGAGGATGACCTTACACGGGTAATTCATTGTCAATCCGCCTATGAGATTTGGCAACACTTATTGGTCACACACGAGGGGACTTCACAAGTCAAGAGAGCTAAGATAGATCTCTTGAGGTCCCAATATGAGTCATTTAAAATGCTTGATGATGAGTCTATTGATAGTATGGCTACAAGGTTTACTAAAATCACTAATGGTCTTTCTTCCTTAGGTGATGACATCTCCAACGATCAAAAGGTGCGGAAAGTAATTCGGGCTCTTCCTTCATCATGGGAGATCAAGGCCACCACCTTGAAGGAATTGAACGACAAGGACGAGATGGACCTCATTAGTCTCATTGGGAACCTAAAGACCCATGAAATGGAGAAGAAGGCAAGAGAAGAGGCCACTACTTCAAAGAAGAAATCCATAGCCTTCAAGACTTCATCCACCAATGATGACGATGAAGATGACGAAGAAGAAGATGAGGAGCATACTCTACTTGTTCGCAACGTCAAGAGGATGTACCGGAAGAACAAGCTCAACTTCCGGAGAAAATTTGAAGGCAAAAAGGAGCGGAAGATCATATGCTACAATTGCCGCAAACCCGGACATATCATGGCGGATTGTCCGGAGTTCAAGAAGAAAATGACTTCCTCCTTCAAGCCAAAGAAGCCGGAGGAAAAGAAAGCTTACAAAGCTACGTGGGATTCGGAAAGCGAGTCCGAAGAGGAGGTGGATCAAGCTAATATGTGTTTCATGGCAACACACCCAAGGTAACCCCTCAATCCCTTGATGATGAAGATGATGATGTAAGTAAGGAAGTTCTAGTGCATGCTTTTGTAGAACTTTCTGAAACTTATGATAACAAGAAACTTGAATGCATAAAATTACAAAAAGAAGTTGCTTTTCTTAAGAATCAACTTACCATTATTTCTAAAGAAAAGATGATATTTCTTCTAATTTCATTTCCATGCAAAAAGAATTTTGTGCCTACAAGAGTACTTGTAAGGCAAAATCTCCTATTATTGATGAAAAAGAAATTTCTTCTTTTAAATCCAAAATGAATGATTTTGAAAAAGTTTTAAATGATTGTGCTTTCAATACTAAGAAACTTGAGGACATGTTTTCTAAAAAGCACACTACTCATGCTAAATTTCACAAGATAAAATTCTCATGCTAACACCTCTCATGCTCATGCTCACAATGCTCATGCTCACAAATCACACACCCATTATGCTTTTAAATATGGTAGAGTATATAGATGCACATATTGTGGTAAAAATGGACATTTAGCTAAGTTGTGTTATGATCAACTAAATAGAACAAATAATCTTGTTTGGGTTCATGACACTAACCCTAGAGGACCCAAGAAAATGTGGGTACCAAAATCAACTCTTAAATTATTTGATGTAGGTACACACCAAAGCTTCAAGACGTAGGGAGCGGTGGTACCTTGATAGTGGTTGTTCAAGACACATGACATGGGACATCAACAACTTCACAACCCTATCAAGGTACATGGAAGGTGGCACCGTCACCTTCGGGGATGACTCCAAAGGAACTATCATCGGTATAGGTAACATTCAAATTGGTGCATCTCCTATTATTGAGAATGTTGTTTTAGTTGATGGTTTGAAACATAATTTGCTTAGCATTAGTCAACTTTGTGACCGTGGACTTAAAGTTGTTTTTGATGATACTTCTTGCAAGATTTTGATGTTGAATCTAATATTTGTATTCTCACTGGTTTTCGTGATAATAATGTTTATATTATTGACATGCTTAATTTAGATTGTTCTACTAAATGCTTGAATGCTTTTGATGAAAATTCTTGGCTTTGGCATAGAAGACTAGGACATGCATCTTTTGACCATATTTCTAGGATTAATTCAAAGGAATTGGTGAAGGGTATACCTTGCTTGAATTTTGAGAAAGACCGCATTTGTGGTGCGTGCCAACTTGGGAAACAAACCAAGTCTTCCTTTAAACCAATCAAGGATATCATGTCAACTAGGCCTTTAGAATTAATTCATATGGATCTTTTTGGACCAACTAAAACTAAGAGTTTAAATGGAAGTAGATTTGCATTTGTTTTGGTTGATGATTTCTCCCGTTTTACTTGGGTTTTCTTTTTGCAACATAAAGATCAAACTTTTTCTCATTTTAAGATTTTTCGAAAAAGAGTTGAAAAAGAAAATGGTTTTCCGATTTTGAGAATAAGGAGTGATAGAGGTGGTGAGTTTGTTAACCAACTCTTCATGACTTATTGTGATGAAAAGGGAATTAAGCATGAAATGTCTTGTCCTAGAACTCCACAACAAAATGGAGTAGTAGAAAGGAAAAATAGAACACTTCAAGAGATGGCTAGGACAATGATAAGTGAATATGACCTCCCTCAATATTTATGGGCCGAGGCCGTAAACACCGCATGCTATATATCGAATCGTATTTATTTATGCAAAAATTCTTCAAAAACTTCTTTTGAAATGTATCATTCTAGAAAACCAAATGTTGCATATTTTAAAGTTTTTGGATGCAAGTGTTTTATTTTGAATACTAAGGATAATTTGGGTAAATTTGATGCTAAGGCTTATGAGGCTATCTTTGTTGGATATTCCTCTACTAGCAAAGCATATAGAGTTTTCATTAGATCTTCTCTAACCATTGAAGAATCCATGCATGTTAAGTTTGAAGAATCTAATGTGTTTGTTGAGAATGTTGTAGAGTTTGAACCATTAGGTGAAAACATGGAGAAACTATCCTTGAAGGACTCACCCGCGCAAGAAGATAAGCAAGAATCTATAGGTGAAGTTCAAGAGGATAAGGAGGAAAGCACTCAACCGCTTCCTAAAGCTTGGAGATACGCTACAAATCATCCTAAGGAGCTCATCTTGGGTGATGCATCTAAAGGAGTCACAACGCGCTCCAAACTCCATGACCTATGTGGTAACTTTGCTTTCATTTCTCATTTTGAACCAAAAGGCATTCTCGAAGCCGAGACGGACCCATATTGGTTGCTTGCCATGCAAGAGGAACTCAATCAATTTGAGCGCAACCAAGTTTGGCACCTTATTCCTAAGCCCCACGATAGACCAATAATTGGTACTAAGTGGATCTTTAGAAACAAGATGGATGAGTCCGGAAATGTCATTAGGAATAAAGCTAGGTTAGTGGCCCAAGGTTACACTCAAGTTGAGGGAATTGACTTTGAGGAGACCTTTGCACCCGTAGCACGGCTTGAAGCCATACGGATGACACTAGCTTTTGCATGTTTTAAAAATTTTAAACTTTTTCAAATGGATGTGAAAAGTGCATTTTTGAATGGTTTTATTAATGAAGAAGTTTATGTTTCTCAACCTCCCGATTTTGTTGATCATGTTCATCCCGATTTTGTTTTTAAACTTGATAAAGCTTTGTATGGATTGAAACAAGCTCCAAGAGCTTGGTATGAAAGGCTTTCTAGTTTTCTCATTTCAAATGATTTTATTAAAGGCAAAGTAGACACAACTCTTTTTACTAAGCATGTTGATAATGATATTTAATTGTGCAAATTTATGTTGATGATATAATTTTTGGATCTACTAATGAGCTTTTATGCAAGGATTTTGAGAAGGTAATGCAACTAGAATTTGAAATGTCTTCCATGGGTGAGCTCAATTTCTTCCTTGGACTCCAAATCAAGCAATTGCAAGACAGAACCTTCATTAACCAAGCCAAGTACGCAAAGGAGCTAGTAAAGAAGTTTGGGCTTGAAGGATCAAAGACTTGCAACACTCCAATGGCAACTACAACCAAGCTTGATAAGGACGAACAAGGTAAAAATGTTGATATTAAATTATATAGAAGCATGATAGGAAGTCTTTTATATTTGACGGCAAGTAGGCCGGATATCATGTTTAGTGTGTGTCTTTGTGCTAGATTTCAATCGTGTCCTAAAGAGTCTCATCTTATTGCGGTAAAACGCATTATTCGTTATATTAAGGGCACTATTGGAATGGGTCTTTGGTATCCGAAAACTATAGATTTTTCAATGACTAGTTATTCGGATGCCGACTATGCGGGTTGTAGAGTAGATAGAAAGAGTACTAGTGGGACATGTCAATTTCTTGGTAATTGTCTTGTTTCATGGTCCTCTAGGAAGCAAAATTCCGTAGCTCTCTCAACCGCCGAGGCGGAGTATGTTGCCGCGGGGGCTTGTTGTGCACAAGTCCTTTGGATGAAACATACTCTCCTTGATTTTGATTTGCACTTTGATCATATAAAATATTTTGTGATAATACTAGTACTATACACATGACCAAAAATGCAAATCAACATAGTAAGACCAAGCACATTGAGATTAGATATCACTTTCTTAGAGATCATTTTGAGAAAGGTGATATAGATATTGATTATGTTTCCACGAATTTACAACTAGCCGATATTTTCACTAAACCTCTTGATTTTGCTAGATTTTCGTTTATTTGTGGAGAACTTAATGTTTGTATTATTGAATAGACATGTTTTTCATAACCCTTTTTGATGTATGACAAAAAGGGGGAGAATAAGTTTACATGGACAAAAATAAGTTTTATGAATTTATATGTTTTGATTTTATGTATTCTTGTGTTTTAGTTGTTTTGGTATTTTTGGTATTCTTGTGTTTTAGTTGTTTTGGTATTTTTGGTATCAAGAGCAATTTTTGTGTTTTATATATTTGTTTTAATTAGTTTCAATAATTGGTGCATCATTTCAATTATTGGTATCTAGAGCATATTCTTGTGTTTTATGTATAGCATAATTTGAGGGGGAGTTTTCTCCTCCCTATATTTTTGTTAATAGCCTATTTGTTTTGTCATCATCAAAAAGGGGGAGATTGTTGGCCCAAGAGGTTACACTCTCCAATTGTTTTGTGTTTTGATGATGACAAACCAAATTAGAGCTATTTGGTACTAATAAGTTTGTTAAGATAAGTTTCAGGTTTGTACCATGTTTAGAGACCATTCGCTTAGCTTTTGCAAGAACTTCTAAGTTCCACAAAGTAAGGAAGGCAAATTGCACATCAAGGAAGGATCATAGAAGAGAAGGCACTAGCAAGGCATTGGATGGCTCAAAGACTTGAAGATAGCTCAAGAAGTCTTCATGTAATTTGTTTTTCAGTTTATAGTATGTTAAAGAATAGTGGATAGGTTTGAAGCTCTATCACACACGTTTTTGCGCACATGCTCATTCCAAAATATTTCTTATAAATTATACAAAAATATTTTGCATACAAGTTTTTGCCTACAAATACATCTTTATGTTTAATTCTATTCCCTGTTCAAAAGTATTTTTGTTAAAATCAAAATCCTCTTTATTTTCTTTTCCAAAAATGATTTTTGACCTGATCCGGTCGACCGGGACAGTCGACCGAGTCTGTGTCAGTCTGGTCCGGTCGACCGGACCAGTCGACCGCAGTTCTGGCAGATGCACGTATCAGTGTGCATGTCTGCCAGTCGACCGGGGCGGTCGACCGAAATATTGTTTTTGCTCACAGGTTTTCTCAGTCGACCGCTAGCCTATAACGGTCGAATTTTTGATCTACCGGTCGACCGGCCCAGTCGACCGATGTGTCCGTTGAACAGTAACGGGCAGATTTTAAGTGAGCTGTTTATTTTTGTCTTTTGTGTTTAAAAATTCGTTTAAGGATATATTTTGATCTAATTACCTCCTAAACATCAGTAATTATGTTTTATCCCTAAACCCTAGCCCTCTCCTATAAATAGGGGTGTTTGGGGAGAGATTTGTTACAACAATTATTTGCTAGAAAATTCAAAAGTTTAAGGCTTTCAAAAGAGACTTGTTTCTTGGTTTTTGTGTTGAATTTCTCACTGATTTTCTGAAGGGTTTTCAAATACTCTCTGATTTAATTTTCTTTCTTCACTTACAACAAGAGCTTCATTCCTACTCAATATTCTCTAAGGACCTTTGTAAGGGAAGAGATATTTGAAAGAGAGAGTTTGTGGTCTTTTGACTACCAAGGAAATTACTTGTACTTGAGATTGTAGGAGTTGGGTACTCCATTGTATTTGAGATCTTTGTGATAGTGGAAGTGGTCGGAATCCTTCTGGGGAAGGCGGGGAGTAGAGCTGGGTGCTCGAACCTCGATAACATATCCTTGTGTTTGCGATTGGTTTACTTTTCTTGTTCTTACACTCCTTACTCTACTTTGCTTGCACTTATTAATTGCTCATCATATTCATTGTCATACTTAATTGCTTGCATTCATCTTGTGTTTTTTTTGATTGGTGATTGTTGTAGCTTTAAATTTTTAAATTGCCCTTTGATTAGCATTATCACCTATTCACCCCCCCCTCTAGGTGATTTTCATGTGGGTCCACCCTGACCTTGTCAATGAACAGCAATGGACTACTGTGACCAACAGGAAATCCAAAGGCAAGGCAAAAGCCTCATCCTGCAATGTGGTGGTGCCTCCTCTCGAGAAGCGGAGACTGATATCCCTTCACTGACCGACTCAGAGGAGGAAACGATAGTCTTGGCCACAGAGCCCAACCAACCGATGGCGGGAACCCGTTCAGGACAGGCGTACTTGAAACAGTACGATGAGACGGCGGTAGCCCCTCCACAACCAACTGCGGAGCCAGTCAGGCCCTCCACAAAGCCACCTGTGGAGAAGTAGAAGGGGACTCGATTTTCTCGAGCCTTTCAAAAGGGCATCGCGGAAGGATCTACGGCACCTTACCGCTTTGATGTCCTGGCTCAGTTGGCCAACATTCCGGCACGCATTACCTTGTATGAACTTCTTAGACTATCAAAGTCGACCAGGGAAGCTCTGCAAGAAGCTCTGGCAAATGCTGAGGTCTTCATGACCCAGGTGCCGAAGGAGGAAGATGTAGAGGATTGCCTCCACACCTCCCAGAATGCCCCCTGCATCACCTTCACGGCAGATGATATGCAGGTGAAAGGGAAGCATGATCGACCCCTGTACTTCACAGGGTATATTGGATCGTCCGAGGTGAACCGCATCCAGGTAGACCCAGGGTCCGCGTTGAGCATTATGCCTCGCCGGGTCATGCAACATCTCGGCACTCCTACCCATCGTTTGAGCCCCACCCAGACAACTATCTATGGGTTCAATGCCAACCAGACCCGTCCGATGGGGAAGATCAAGCTCAGGTGTCAGATTGGAAGTCTCAAGTCGGAAGTGACATGCTACATCATCGACGCCGACACTTCCTACAATCTATTGCTGGGACGACCGTGGATTCACCGCAACTCCATCGTTCCCTCCACTCTCCACCAAGTCATGAAGTACATTGACGGGAGTGGAAATGTACAGACGTTGATCGCCGAAAGGCATCCGTTCAAAGGGGTCGAGAATTATTTCACCGACTCTTTGCTGTACCAAGATCCGGTGGAGACGGAGGAAGCCCCACAACCAGAGGAGCCAGACTCTGGTAATGAGGCTGACACTGAGCCTGAGAAAGAAGAGTGCCTGTGGGAGTTAGAACCACTTGTAACGGGCACTAATAAGCTCGATGTCGATAATACCACCGACGATGTAGGCGGTTGGTACATTAATGAAGATTTAGATTTTGCGTATTTTTCTGTGTTTGCTTCTGATTCAGTACCATCAGACACTAGCACCGAAGTAGACGATGACCCCTGGTCGGCAGTAGATGCTTTGACATCGTTGCATGTACCAGTGAAGTCGTCCTTCGAGACATACCAAGATAATGGTAATGCGCAAGAATCATATTTATGGTTCCAGCAAGACGAAAAGGGCAAAAACCAATTCTTTTTTGGGCGAATCTCGTCTGAGCCAATGCCCTGCGAAGACTCGGGAAGTGAGGAGGAGTCCCCTCAGTTCGGTCATTATGAACCAAAAGCACTCAAAATGATGAGATGCATGGGGTACGACCTGACCAACAGACCCGGGTTGAACTTCGGCAAAGGAAGGAGGACGCTGCTTCGATCCTTTATGCCGAAAGGGAAGGCCCCTGATTATTATCATCAGACGCGCCGGGGGTTGGGCTATGTATCGACTCCGGTCCCATCAGCCTCCGATTCTCAAGAATTGTTGAGCAACGATTACTCTTCAGACACATCATCTTGGGAATCAGATGTCAGTGTCGGCAACATCTTCAAGGAACTTTCAGTGAACATGGTTTCGACAAGCCACCTGGAAGATGGAAATGAAGAAATGATCCAATCCGATACAGATCCTTGGATCAAACATTTAAATGCTCTTTGGGATACCCGCTTTGAACAGCGCGAGCCACCCACAGAAGACAAGGTTGTTCAGATCAACCTAGGAGATGAGGCTAACCCTAAGCCCATCTTCATAAGTGACGGCCTGTCACCTTCGGAGAAGAAAGATCTAATATCTCTTGTACAAGAGTATATAGACGTCTTCGCCTGGAATTACGAGGACATGCCTGAACTTGATCCTCAAGTGGCTATGCACCGCCTCAACATCAATCCGGACGCAAAACCTATCAAACAACAGCAGCGACGGTTCCGTCCAGAGATAATGGAGGCAATTCAATCAGAAGTCAGAAAACTTATTGATTCTGGCTTCATCAGGGAAGAACAACATCCCGACTGGGTAGCCAACATCGTCCCCGTCGCCAAGAAGAACGGGAAGATCTGGATCTGCATCGACTTCCGTGATCTAAACGAGGCTTGTACCAAAGACGAATTTCCATTGCCAATCACAGATGTCATGATTGACAATACTTGTGGATTCGAACGAATGTCCTTCATGGATGGATTCTCAGGATACAATCAAATCAAAATGTATCCTGACGATGAAAAGCATACCTCCTTCAAAACACCTCTAGGGGTATATTGCTACACCGTCATGCCCTTCGGACTGAAAAATGCAGGGACAACATACCAAAGGGCCATGAACGCCATTTTCCTTCAGCAAATACGCAAAACGGTGGAATGTTATGTTGATGACATCGCGGTAAAAAGCCACACTAAAGGTGATCACATAGCAGACCTGAAGGTGGTCTTCGACATCATGCGGGCTCATCAATTGAAGATGAATCCCACAAAGTCCTTCCTGGGGTGGCCAGTGGCAAATTCTTAGGATTTGTTGTAACATCCACCGGAATTCACTTGGACCCGGAAAAAGTTCGCGCTATCCAGGAGATGCAACCCCCGAGAAATCTCAAAGAACTCAGAGGATTGCAAGGACGATTGGCGTACATCCGCAGGTTCATCTCAAACCTCTCCGGAAGGTGTCAACCCTTCACTAAGCTAATGAAGAAGGGTGTCTCGTTCATTTGGGATGACGCTTGCCAACAAGCGTTCGAGGAAATTAAACAATACCTCACCCAACCACCAGTCCTTGCAGCTCCAGTAGCCGGAAAGCCGTTTCTGGTGTACGTCCGAGCAATGGATCATTCTTTGGGAGCTCTACTAGCTCAGAATGACGATCAAGGACGTGAGCAAGCAATCTACTATCTGAGTAGAACAATGATCGGAGCCGAACATCGGTATAACCCGATCGAGAAGGAATGTTTGGCATTAGTGTTCGCTATTCAGAAAATGCGGCACTATCTGGTAGGCCAAACTATAAACGTCATATCAAAAGTCAACCCCCTGAGGTTACTTATGACTAAGCCTTCATCATTAAACGGCCGGCTGGCAAAATGGGCCATATTGCTCTCCAAATATGAGATGCACTTTTTACCACAAAGGCCATTAAGGGACAAGCAGTGGCGGATTTCCTAGCCGAGCACCCAGATCCAAGGGCAGCCAAAGTCTACGAGGATCTCCCAGATGAAGTTGCTGAAGTCTGCCTGACTCAGACATCGTTCGAAAGTCAAGTATGGCAACTTTTCTTCGACGGTGCATCAAGAACAAGCCCAAAGGGACACGTAGTAGCGGGGGTAGGAGTAGTACTCGTATCCCCACAAAATTATGTGATTCCCTGAGCTGTCTCATTAACTGAGCCTTGTTCCAATAATGTGGCGGAGTACAACGCTCTTTTGATTGGGATGCAATTCGCCGATGAGATTGGCGTTAAAAATCTCGAGGCATATGGCGACTCCAAGCTCATCGTCAGCCAAGTTCGCGGGGAGTACGAAGTCAGACATGAAGACTTAGTACCCTATTACAACGCGACTATCCGCATGGCCGAGGGGTTCACAAGCTTCTACATCGACCATGTACCGCGCAGACAAAATGCGCACGCAGATGCACTCGCATCCCTGGCTGCCTCCTTAGCTCTTCCAGCTGGAGCAATGGATAAGATATTCGTCTACAGCCACGACCTGTATTGCCCGAGAAATGCTCTCGAGGACTATCAGGAGTCAACGGGAGGTCGTCACCGCGAAGAAGCACTTGAAGCATCAACCGGTCCAGAGCTTAAAAACTGGCGATTCCCCTATATCGACTACGTCTTATACGACATCCTGCCTGAAGACACTAAAGAGGCGGCTGCCATTCGAAGGAAAGCCCCAAATTCTATTATAATGCGATTACGCGAACATTGTATCGTCGATCGCATGACGGGATCTTGCTTCGGTGCCTCTCACCAAAAGAAGCCCAAGAGGTATTGAGAGAAGCCCACGACGGTATGTGTGGAGCCCATCAACCTGGCCCAAAACTGGCACATCGACTTCAAAGATTGGGTTATTATTGGCCCAAGATGATTGCTGACGCCGTCACCTATGCTAAAAGGTGTCACGCTTGCCAAGTGCATGGGGATTTCATCTATCAAGCACCAGGGTACCTCCACTCTACGACCTCTACTTGGCCATCTGAAATGTGGGGGATGGATGTGGTTGGCCCTATAAGCCCACCATCATCAAAAGGACATCGGTTCATTTTGGCAATAACCGATTATTTCTCCAAATGGGCCGAAGCCATTCCTTTGAAGAAGGTCAAGTCGTCGAACGTGATCAAGTTCGTGAAACATCACGTTATTTACCGTTTCGGTGTACCTCGGCGAATTATCCATGACAATGGACCCCAGTTCATTAGCCAGGCTTTCCAGAGATTCTGTGCCAAGTTCAGAATCCAGAGTGTGTCCTCAACGGCATACTATCCTGCCGCTAATGGCCTCGCAGAAGCTTTCAATAAGACCATTGGCAAGCTTCTCAAAAAGTTCGTCTCGAAAAGTCAACGGGACTGGGACGACAAGTTGGGTGAATGCTTATGGGCTTACCGCACAACTGTGCGAACCCCAACTAAAGCTACGCCATTTTCTTTGGTCTATGGGTGCGAAGCCGTGCTCCCACTAGAGATCCAAATTTCATCTCTACGCGTCGCCTTGACAGCGGAGATGACAACCGAGGAGAAGCATCGACAGCGACTCCAAGAACTGGAGGCCTTAGATGATAAGCGTCTGCAGGCCCAACAGCAAATCGAGCTCTATCAAGCTCGAATTACCAGAGCCTTCAACAAGAAAGTTAAAGTGCGAACTTTCAAGAAAGGCGATCTTGTCTTAGCCGTCAGAAGACCCATGGTAATGACGCACAAGACAAAAGAAAAATTCCAACCCAAATGGGAAGGACCATTTGTAGTAGAGTCAGTCTACTCAAATGGGTCATATCGCCTCATAACCTCGAATGGCGATACACTCATGATGCCGATCAATGGCAGGTTCCTGAAGAAATACTATCCTTAGATGGTATTCTCCCGCTGATCAAGTTAAAAATACACCTCTGATCAAAACAAGAAGAGCTTCTTCATTAATATCCGACGCCCCCGACGGCTAAGGATAGAAGAAAATGTTGGCTTTTAAGTCCAACATAAGTCTTCGACAACTCATCATGCTGAGGGAAATAGCATGGCTAGCCCAACTCAAACGGTAGTTGGTAAAGGCACCTCAAACCCGTTGACAGCTGAGGATTTGCTAAAAATCCTAAGGGACACGTTCCCATTTGATCCGACGCCTCCAACGGCTAAGGATAGAGGAAAATGTTGGCTTTTAAGTCCAACATAAGTCTTCGACAACTCATCATGCTGAGGGGAATAGCATGGCTAGCCCAACTCAAACGGTAGTTGGTAAAGGCACCTCAAATCCGTTGACAGCTGAGGGTTTACTAAAAATCCTAAAGTGGACTTGGCTCCACTCTTTCCTCCAAAATCCCCTACCAATTCTCATCCACAGAATGGTAGGTCTACAAAATACGACCATTACTAAGTTAACACTATACCTCTGGTAATGGAAACTTTTCAATATTCCTTGTCGAGTACAAATTTTGTTTGTCAACTCTACACGGAGTATCAAACTTTCAAATTTGCCAAGTTAACACTATACCTCTGGTACTTCAAAATTTTCACTTGTCAATTCTCACCAATAGAATGACAGGTCCTCAAATTACTCTTATCATGAGTCAATCTTTGTCAAGTTAATATCACACCTCTGACAAATTACTGTTAAAGTTTAACACCACACCTCTAAACAGTAATCAAGTTTCTGCCAGGTTTAATATTACACCTCTGACAGTCACTTTTCTTCAGACTTCCACACCGAAGCTGAAATGGATGATGCTAAGTTAACACCACACCTCTAGCATCCAAGTCATTGCTAAGTTCAACAATACACCTATGGCCGTGACTTTCCCTCGGACTTCCTTATGCAAGCCGAGATGACCAATGCTAAGTTCAATATTACACCTCTAGCATTACCCTCACTGTCAAGTTAAACATTACACCTATGACAGTGACACTTCTGAGTTAAGTTAATATCACACCTCTGACTCACATCCTTGTCAAGTTAACATTACACTTCTGACAAGACCACTTTCAACCCGTTAAGTTAATATCACACCTCTGACGGTAACAAACTTTCCTAGATTCCCTACGAGTCTAGTCCCACTTGTTATTCTCTTCAACAGAATAACAAGTCTACCTAAAAACATTGTTAGGTTAATACTACACCATCAACAGTGTTTCCATCAAATCCCCAGTTGAGCTCAATCAAGTTAATCCCAAACACTTGATAAAAGTTCACCCTCCCTGGGGGTACCAATTCTACTTGTCACTTTCTCTTATAAAGTGGCAGGTCCATCAAAAATTTCATCTCTGTCAAGTTAATATTACACCTCTGACAGTATCGTGAGAGTTCCTGAAATAGGATCTTTCTCCACACAGTTTGACTTATTAAAATTACCATCATAATTTTGACAAAGTCAAAGACTCTTTGTTTCTATGCGTCTAACTAAAAAAAAAAGTTCAAGACAATGAAAGAGGCAAAAAGAGAAGTGTCACTTTTATTTATTTTCAGGTATATGAAAGTGATACAAAAACGCTCTCTTATACAATAAGATTGAGTGTTACAGTCAAAACGCTCTCTTATACAATAAGATTGAGTGTTACAGTCAAAACGCTTTCTTACAATAAGATGGAGTGTTACAATTAAGGAGTACAAAGAAGTCCCTCTCTCTCTCAGAGGTTGCACTCACTCCTTGAAGCCGCATCTGATTCTAAGTACAGGATGGTGCATGATGTAAACATCGAAAGAGCCCTAGCTGACTAAGCTAAGAGCAATAGTGTTCTTGAGGTCCGGTGGAAGCAGAAAGTCCGGCAACCCTTCGTTCATGAGCATCCCTTTCTCCAGCAGGCCATCCAGCAGACATGGAGAGTCCTCGATGTCACTTCTGGAATGGGAGAGGAAGAGGATCCTATCTGCCGCCGTGTCCACCGTAACCTCCTCGCTGCCATACTTACCCTGACCATCTCTTGCCAGCAGGCATGATTGGTGCAGTGGATCTGAAGAGACCTTGGCGAGAGTCGATTCCTCGTCAGGGACATAATATATTCCCTTGTGGACGACGAGGACCATAATATATTCCCTTGTGGACGAACATCGAACAAGTTCGCCGTCTGATATATTCTCCCACGGACTTAGCGAACATGAAGAGAATGTCCAAGCCTACCTGCAAAAAACCAAACAGGGAATCAGACAATTCAGAGATAGTACACTTCAACAGAAGAAAACTAAGGGGCCGTTTGTTTCGCGTAAAACTCCGTAATTCGTAAATGACTTACTACCCAGTTACAACTACGGCGTTTGTTTGGACCGTAATTCGTAAAAGACTTACGTAACTCAACTAACACTCACTTGCAACCCAGTTACCACTCACTTACAGCCCAGTTACAGTTAATTTTGTGGTCATAATTTGTATTATTTTTTTATATTAATATTAAAATTTTAATATTTAACTTTGTTAATATTTATTTACAGTATTAAAACTTTTAAAATCACCAAATAGTTAATTTTGTGGTCAACTTTTTCACTTATGACTTATACATTACGATAACCAAACACCGTAAAGTACAATACATTTTCCCACTTTACAATTTATATTACCAACCAAACACCGTAAAATTTACATACATGTAACTCATTTACATTGTAAAAGACTTTACCAATTACAACTACGAATTACGGCCAGTTACGACAACCAAACAGACACTAAGTCACAGACGCGGCTATTTTCAAAGGCCGCAGACGCGGGAATGATCCGCACAGCGAGCCAGAGTCCTGCGACAATAAAAAGACGCGAGCGAGACTGTGATACACACAGAATGCAAACGCGACTTAACTCCACATCCGCGTCTAAGATACAAGGTGCGCAGAGAATCAGACGCCAAAAACTGCCATCTCTCTGTTGGAGGAACAGGAGTTGCAAGATTCGGGTCTGAAGCCTCCAACCCGAGTTGGAATTCATCCAAGTCAGTGGCCTTAAAACGCGAGCTTCATGAGTAAAGCCGCAGCCAAGTACAAAAGACTTCTGTACTCGCGTCCAAGGAAGTTTAAGTTGGCGGTGCAAATTCCAGAAGGAACGCACCAACCACGACTTCACAAGAAGGTTCAGATGATATCTCTTTAAGGGGTATACTGAAATTCAAACTTGGTTGGATCTAAAATGTCATGGTAAGTGGGCATGGCATACCCGCAGAAGCCTCTGTTAAGAGTTAAACTATCTGCGTTGAGACGCGGACGTAAAAAGTGCTCAAAGAGACACTTCCTGCCATTGAAATCACTTGACAGTGGTAATCCATTGAAGAGACCAAACAGAACATGAAAGCTCTGGGTCATCTTCATCCACAGAGGCACCTTCATCCATGGAGGCAAACCCCTGATAGGGTCCTTGAAGGAGAAGGCAGAGTCCCTTAGAGTACTCGTTCTCAAACAGAGCACGGTCTGAGCAGCCGCTGTTAAAGAGAGGGGGTGAGTCCTATTTATAGGCAACTCCTGATAACGGTCATTAATGGTTCATTAATTAAAACCGCCGACCTTAATGACCGCACGACCGTCAAAGCCCA
This sequence comes from Agave tequilana, assembly GCA_038442645.1. Taxonomy (NCBI): domain Eukaryota; kingdom Viridiplantae; phylum Streptophyta; class Magnoliopsida; order Asparagales; family Asparagaceae; genus Agave; species Agave tequilana. The sequence goes on along the minus strand of JAVJIF010010129.1, from coordinate 193,165 downwards.
ATGGGAGGCTGACGCGTGGAACGTCGCTTCGGGAAGCATCGCAGGCGCTGATCTCAAACCGTCAGCGCCGGTTTTGCATTAAAAGGCATTAACGCCCAAGTCCAATGAAAAACCGACGCGTGGACAACTGCTTCGGGAAACAACGGATGACCCGGTTTCCCAATCGTCAGCGAAGACTTGACGAAGACTTGACGTTCAAAGATCTCTAAAATCTTTAAGTCAGGCTGCATTAAACGCAGATAGAAATGCCGCGTCCGGCTGCATTGAACGCAGATGGGAAAGCCGCATCCAAGAATCTGCGTCACCTTTCTCAAATTGGAAGGCGTTCACCTGCGTTTTAAAGGAGCGTCCACGTGACTCAAAGTCGCGTCCCTTCAGCAAACGGGGCCCTTTCTAAGGGAAAGCACTTAGTCCATTCTGAGATTAGTGGAAAATACACAAGGCTGCGTCCCTCGCATCCGCTCAAGTCGCGTCTTCATTGACAGGACAAATTCGCGTTACTCAAAGCCGCGTTTGTCCCCACGGATCAATGCCGCGTCTCATCAAAAAGGACTTAGTTCTATCTGAGTTCTTATGAACTGATGACCGCGTCTCCCTATGGATTGACACTGCGTCTCTCATCAAAAGGACTTAGTGAAATCTAAGTTCCTATGGAATGATGACCGCGTCTCACCCTGTGATTGACGTCGCGTCTCATCAAAAGGACTTAGTTCTATCTAAGCTCCTATGGACGGATGACCGCGTCTCACTCTATGGATCAATGCCGCGTCTCATCAAGAAGACTTAGAGTCGACGCCGCGTCTCATTGAAAGAACTTAGTCTTACCTAAGTTCAGTATTCACAGCCAGTGATCAGGGAGTTGAATTCATCCACAGCTAAACAAAGAAGATGGAACAAAAACTTCAAAAAACTTTTATTATATCGAAAATAGTAAAAGTGGATACAAACACTCTAATAGAGTGTCCTCTTCTTTACAAAAAAAAAAGGGAAGAAGGGGAAAAGGTTAAAAGTCTTGATCCGGCAAAGAACGAATACGCTCCATGAGACGATGCATCTCGTGCTGACGTGCCTTCTCAGCCTCCATCATGGCTTGGACCCGCAGCTCCTCTTAAGATAAAAAGGGTTTTGCAGCCAGCTGTGCTCGCAGAGATTCCAACCTGGAGGAATGAATGGTCTGGCTTTCTTCAGCTCGTGCTTTCGCAGCTTGTTGCTCCTCCAGCCTCTTCCGGACGGTGGCAAGCGTCCTCTCATTATCCGCGATCATGGCTTCCGCCTTAGCGATGGCAGACCGAGCATTGGTAATGGCGAGCTCTACGTTTTGCCGGATGAACTCGGATTCCATTGAATCGTCAGCCTGTTTCTGACATTCAGCTTGGGAACGCTCGAGATTGCGGACCTCTTCAGCAACTTGTGCTTCCACCTCCTGTCGCTCTTGTTCCTGGGTGGCTAGGAGCCTAGTCAAGATGACCTGGGCTTCTTGAGAAGAACTAGCATTGTCCAAAGACTTCAGCTCTTTCAGGTCACTTCCCAATCGCTCCACCAACAGCATACACGACTTGGCAAGCGAGGAGCCTCCGGTTAATTCGATGTTACCGGCCATGTTTCCAAGAAACGTCCGGGCAAAGTCAAAAGAGCTACGCCCAGACAGGATAAAATCGATGCACGATCGCATCGCGTCAAGGAACTGCTGCACCATTTTGCGTGTCAGGAAATCCATGGTATCTTCACCCGAGGTACTCCCCGACCCCCTTTCTATCACGAGGAAAGGGGTGCAAGTCGGCTCTTTTTGCGCGAGAGTCGTGTTGACCGTCGATACGGCAAGAGCGAGACTGACCACTGGCGCTTCCGGAGGTGTCATCTCTGCAGGAACCTCCACAGCTAATGATGGAGTAGTAAGCGCAACCTCCTCAGAAGCTTCAACCGAGACCTGAGCTGTGTGGCCTTTTGGAAGGGTACCGACCGTCGGACTCTCCACCTGAGTCCCCTCAGTTCCCTCTGCAAGTTATTGCGACATTAGCCACAAAGGAGAAAAGCGAAACATTTAAAATATCAGAACTTCCTTACCATTTGGGAGGTCCAGAGATGTCGAATCCTTGGGCGAATCCTGCGGAGTGGAAGTCTCCCTGGCTTCAATAGTAACCTCTTCACCCTGCAGAGTGGGTTCTTCCCCAGCCTTAGGGTTGCCTCCTCTTCCGGCAAAATGGAAGGCTCCCCAATTTCAGTAGTTGCCCTCTCTGGAGTTATCTCGGCAACTGAAGCCTTGACTCCTTCAGACTGGGTCAGCTCTTTTACCGTCTCCTCGATATGCGAGGAGATTACAGCTTCAATATCCCTGGCCACCCTGCAGCATAAAAGAAGAATGTTAAAACATCCTCTTCAAAATGAAAAGGGAAATCAGGTCAAAAGGTGAAAAGAGTACCTTCATCGGGAATAAATCGCCAGCTGTGATACCGTTGATGGCTCACCCCCGTATATTTCTTCCTCTGAGATGTGGGAGAACTTACTCGGATCAGGAAGAGCAGGTTCATCGCCGTAGTCGACCTCGTCTTCAAAATCGCTTTCCCCTGAGAGTGAGGAAGACGATAGCGCCCCGCGCAAGACTTCTGCAGCCGGAGCCTTGCCACCAATTACCCCAGTGGTAGGACTGGGGTCAACTGCCTGAGGACTGGAGATGAAGACACAAGGCGACCCAGGTTGCTGTGCCTCATCTCTCCCTTCATGAGCAAGTAAAAACCCGGGTTGAACTGAAATCCCCGGAATATCGACATCTCCTCCACTCATGATGTCGACCTCTAGCTGCTCATCCTCGTCAGCGGTGGTGGCTCTGTCAACTAGCTCCCCTTCCTCCACAGACCTACGGTCTCTGCTGCTCGACCTAGGGGCACGGACTAAAGGAACATCCTCTTCAGCTATATCTTCTTCCCTCGGTACCTCAACGACAGCAGGGATGTCTTCGGATCAGGAGACTTCGGTTGTCAAGTCTCTCCGAACCTTCTTGGGAGCAGGTTCAGCAGTTGAAGCAGAGCGTTGACGATGCTTGCTTACCGCCTGTCGAGTCTTTGTTGCTCGTGGCTCCGCCCTTGCTGCTTGCGGCTCCTCCCTTGTTGGTCGTGGCTCCCGCCCTTATTGCTCGTGGCTCCCTTCCCGATCTTCTCCCGACCTCCTTCTGGGCCATCGGTACTGGTCGGTGAGTTTCGAGTGTTTACCAGACTCTGACCTTGCCTCGAGATTTGCATTGATGCTCTCAATACATGAAGACGCCGAACAAAGTCTGATGTCTGGATGGCTTGGAAATACCAAGTGCAGAAGCTGAAGCTCATACGGCACTTGGACCCCTCGATAGGTAGACGGAAAGTTGCTCCCGTCCCTCCGGCCACACTATAGTACCAAGCCCGAGCACCTTCGAACAAGTTCCCTTCGAAGGCGAGTCGAGCATTGGGATTCCCGACGTAGAGTTGATTGTAGCCGAACTGTCGAGCGAAACGATTCGGCATGTACGGCTCGATAGTGCATGAAGTCCCTTGCCGGAAAAGCACATATCCGGGCCGAATATTGATCAACCACCAGAAGACTCCCGCGGACAACCTCGTGAAGCCATCTGGGCCCGCGGAATCAGTAAATAGATCCCCAAAAGATGCACCAGAGATCTCGGGGAAGCAGCGATTGAGCTGGTAATTTGCAGAATCTGAAAGTCGCTTCCGGACGTAATATATATAAAGATCACGCCAGCTCAAATCCTCCAACCGCTGTACAAAAGGGACGGAACTCTCCCTCCAACGTACCGCCGTCATCAGAGAAGGGCAGTGCATCACGTACCAAGCCATGAGGTACGTATAAGGCAGCTCGATCCGAGGGTTAGGGCGCTTCACCGTCGGATTCCCCTCTGAGTCAACATACGGCTTGTCGTGGGAGTCGACAGTTTTCGGCGCCTCGCAGAAACTCTTGGTTAGCGCCCGCAACCCGCTCTGAATGCCAGCCGCCACGGCCGAGAGAAGGGCTATAGGGTTGCCATGAGCCAGGAGCACCGCCGGGTACACCACGTCAGCAACAATAGCTTCATGTGGCAGCGTGGGCACCACACAACGCTTCAGCCACAGCATCAAGAAGCCTGCCAACAGTGCCCTATCGGAGATAGGGGTCCGGGCTTGATGGTGGAAGCTTTCAAAAACCAGGTCAGGGTTAAAACCGTCCTCGTTCGAAACCGTGGTGTAGAAGCCCTCAGAAGCCTTGTCGATCCTGTCTTCAATCTCCCTGTCGGAACTGGGAGCCAGTCGGGTTATCGGATTATCTTTATGATTGACATCGTTGAATAAGCAACTGGCCCAAGACAGTTGCTTGACTCCCTGCGCCCTCCAGGCGGTTATCTGACCGCAAATGTGGAAGTGACACATCACTTCCCAGTAAGTCTTGTACACCCGAGGAAACTCTTTCTTCAAGAGGTGGAGCTCCTCAGTAGTCGGGACATATTCCTCATAGGGAATGTCCCCTGTTGCCAGCCCCGAGACCTCATGTAGCTCGTGCAGTGCAAGGCCCATCTCTCCGACTGGGGTAAAGATGTCCCTGTCAGAGGAATTGTGCCTCCGTTGTAGCGCTCCAGATCCCGAAAAGTTCTGAGAACCTGGTGGATACCCCACTGTACGGCCCTGACCGCCGGGTACAGTCCCACACGCTTTAGCAGATCCCCAAGATCGGTGAGGACGAAACCCACCATCCTACCCCACCAGTAGTTCTTCGTGGAATGGACCCACCCGGGCGAACGGAACCCGACCGAATAATCACCCTCCGCTTCCATGAACGCGTTGAGGAAGGTAGTGCCAAGTTGTGGTATCTCTCCAACCGGAATCTCAGACTTGCGCGACCCAGGGAATAGGCCGAGAACCGACCTGTCATGGCTATCATGACGGTGTACTTTATGGGAACCCAAATCACCGAGAGTAATCTCAGGGACATATCGAGAAATGTCCCATTCCATCTTCCGAGGGACGGACATGTGCTGGAAGTAGGACAGCGGGAACATCCTCTCCGTGTCCGGAAGAAAGAATCTTCCACCCTTTATCTGACGGAGCCATTTATAAGTTCCGTCATACACACGATAGCCGCCATCGTTGATACGATCTCCGAAGAAGAAGGCAGGCTTCTCCAGCTTGACGTGAGCATCCGTTGTGAATGCTGCATCGGTCATAAGTACCCGAAGAAGAGTTCTCATGTCAACATTAGAGAGCCTCTCCCTGCGATCCTGCGACTGGTCAGCAGTAACAGGGACAGTCCTTCGTAGCACAAAGGTCAAGTCCCGGTCAGCACCACCTACATGTCCAAAGTGGCGCGTCTTGGCGAGTGAGGCAGAAGGATGGGGCACTGCAAAAGAAAAGGACACTTAGTTAGATACTTAAAATGCTAAGTGTTCATAACCCAGACGCAGAAGAGATACTGGACGCAGGAATTATCAAATCCGCGTCCAGACCTGCGAAACCGCGTCCAAACGCAGAAGAGATACTGGACGCAGGAATTATCAAATCCGCGTCCAAACGCAGAAGAGATACTGGACGCAGGAATTATCAAACCCGCGTCCAGACCTGCAGGATCCGCGTCTCCACCACCAGAAGGTCATGGAATGTCCTTGATGTCACTTCTGGGGTGCGAAAAGAAGGGAGTTATCCACCTTAACCCTTCCATCACCACAACCGCCAGAAGTTAAGGAGGGTAACTCCCTTCCTTTCACACCCCCAGATTTCTAATTGCTTGGACTCAGGTGCCAGATTCATCAAATCGGTAGCTGATGGAACAGAACGCAAGGATCAAATCCGCGTTCTGCAAACCGAGTCCGCGTCTGAACCCTTCACAATTAGAAAAATTCTAAGTGAAGAATCCGAAATGCAGGACCCAATGGCGCGAGGGTCCAAACCCGCGCCTCGGTTATCACTCAAAGACTGCGTCTGAGACCGCGTCTGAGAATCAAACACGAGTTATAGTTTGTGTTAAGGATTCTTAGGGTTCTATGAGCTTCCGTTAATGGCGAAATCCACGCCTAAAAGGCATTATACCTGGGAAAGCGACATCCTGCGCAGAGGAAGCGCCCCTCTAGACCTCGGCGACAGTCGCCCGTGAAGAAGAGGCGGTTGGTTTGGTCTTGGGTGCCATCTTTAATTCCAGTAAAAGGAGATGAATAGTTCAAAAGTCCAGTAATGGAGATGAACAGTTCAACAGAGGAAGAAGAGAACTCTCTTTCTTGAGCAAGTGCATTCGGAGAAGAAAAGATGTCTCTCTGACTGTTGCCTTTTATAGGCACAAGGATTCGCGAAGATACGCGGCATGTGGCCCGATAAAAGTTGCAGCGAATCATCGCATGACGCGTGGAACAAATCATCGCGAAGATCATGCGTCACGACTCCGCAGCGAGTCATTTTGACACGTGGCGCGATTCAGTTAATGAACCGAGAAGTCCGCGCGCCAAAAGGTGAAATCCTGCCGGTTCCCCAGGCCAGCTGGCGGCGTAATCATCACACGGCACAGATTCGCACCCAAGGGACGCACCTCTTCGATGGACATGCCCCGTCAGCATCTCATAAATGCATTCGGAAGGTCGCGTCTCTCTACGAAGTCCGCGTCCGACCCAGCGGGCCCAACATCGCATCTGCCTCTGATGAAGATCACGCGTTTCCATTGCCAAAGGACGCACCCTACAGAAATTGTGTCTTTAAAGCAGTACCATCTCGGCTTTTCGAAAAGAACCTGCGTTTGGCCTCCTGCTTCTGCAAATCAGTTCAACAGTACACTGACGCAAGCAGACGACCAACCACTCCTGGCTTAAAGCACACCCGTGACAGACTAAAAGCAATCGGGGGTTTAGACTGTGCATCTAGACGCTCAACATGATCAACTCTGGTGGCTTCAAAGTTCAAACAGTACACTCACGAAGACCAATTCCAGATAAAATCAAACCCGGAGCACTAACAGTCCAGTCATAAAGGTGAATTCAACTAAAATCCAAAGTATTTCGAATCCGTCCCAGTTAACTGCGGAATATCGAAACTTTGGAGGGGGTTCTGTAGGCTGTCCAAAAGTTACTGGAGGACAAGCCATTGAAAAGCAAAGTTTCAAGCTCTAGACGCGAGGGACTACACCCGCGTCTCAGCATCAAGGCGCGTTGGCTCGACACCCGCGTCTCAGCATCAAGGCGCGTTGGCTCGACACCCGCGTCTCAGCATCAAGGCGCGTTGGCTCGACACCCGCGTCTCAGCATCAAGGCGCGTCGGCCTGACACCCGCGTCTCAAGCCTCAAGACGCAAAGGTCTAAAACCCGCGTCTCAGTTATAACCGCCTTGGTTAAGGGACCAATCACTGCCCACACGTAAGGGAAATTAGCCCCCATCGTGGCGTGTCTTTAGCAGGCACGTGGGTTAGTTACCGCCCATGTAGCGGGGAAGTTGGCCCTCATTGTGGAGCGTTTTTAGGGGGGCACGTTCACCCCTGGTACCCCTATAATAGCCCTGTTTGCTATGAAAAAAGAGAGAGGAGATCAGAGAGATCAATCGGACGAAGAGAGACAGAGGGCGACACAGAGAGAAAAGAAGCAGATCAACTCTTCAGCAAGTTCGCTGCGTACGAGCTAGCTTTCGCCTACCTTCTCTTTTAGAGTTTTGGTAGACAGAGCTGTGTCACTTTTTCTACCGCCGAAGAGGAGATCCCTAAGGACGGTCATCTGGTCAACGGAGAACAAGATTCACTCTCCACCACCACAAGAACCCAACCTTAAACAAAGGGGGAATTCAAGATTCAATATTCTCCCTCCCTTGTAACCGGAAGGAACAGTTTTTGTTGTAATCCTTTTCATTTGATTCAAGGAAAACTTTTACAGCAATTACTGTCTTCTCCTTTTCCGGGTCATACATGATGGTCTAAGCGTACTCCTCTTTCGAGAAAGTGGGCGAGATAACCTAGAGGCTAAAGTACGCTTGGGGTCTAAGCGCACTCGGTAGCTACCACGAAACTCATAAGGGTGCAGGCCAAAGCCAATTGGGTAGTTAGCTCGAGAGTGGGAAGAAACCCAAAGTCGGTACGAGAGTACCTGCACGAGTACCACATAAGCATGCATATATACGTGATAATATTTAGACTACCGTGGAGTAGTAAAGCCCGAATGCTGAGTAGAGAGCCCGGAGGTTAAACGCATCCCGAAGGTTGGGTATAGTACCTGCAGAAGAGTTATTATCGAACACACGCATAATAAAGGAGCAATGGGCCATCACATGCATGTTACATGTACAGGAATTAACTAGCCTAGTACAAACATTCGTCTCAGGCATGTACATGCACAACCTAGGCACAAAGCCACATACAAATACGAGGGCATAGCCCAATACAAAATACATATAAATATAGAATAAAATACACGTTGACCCGACTAAGCAGGAAACCTAAAACGAGGCGAGGACACTCGCCTAAATCTCTGAAAACTTCGTGAAATCTGGAATCCCAAAAACTCGCGCATACACCATAATATATTAATATATATATTTAGAGAGAGAAAGAGAATAAGAGAGAAGAGAGAGAAAGAGAGCCAGAGAGAATTAGAATAGGAGAGAGAAATTTAGAGAGAGGTGAGAGAAAGATAACCAGGAGAGAGAAAGAAAAACAGTGAAGAGAGAGAGAACTAGAGGGGGAGAGAGAAGAATTAGTAGAGAGAATTAAGAGAGAGAGAGAGTGAGAGAGAGATGAGAGAGAAAAAGAGAGTGTAACGCAGCCCCCTGCGCAAGGGGGTCGCCGGCTCCCCGTGGGCCAGGGGCCTGGCCGGCCCTCTGCCAGCAAGAGGGTTGGCCGCTGGCGGTGCCCAACAGAGGAGAGGGAGAGAGAGAAGAAGGAGAAAAAAAAAAGAGAAAGGAAAGAAAAAAAGAAAGAAGAAAAAGGAAAAGAAAAGGAGGGAGAGAGAGGAGAAGGTAGACTTGCTGGAGCTTGGTAGGGCTGCCGCCAGCGAGGAGCCGACGGCCAGAGGTGGTTGGCTAGCTGGTGGCGTCAGTGATGGTAGAGGAGAGAGTAGGAAATAGAGGGGGAGATGGAATTAGGAGTGGAGAGAGAGAGGAAGAGATGGAGATTGGAATTGATAGAGGAATTGAGAGATTATGGGAGAAAGAGAGAATTTTAAGAGAGGAAGGGAGGAAGGGAGGCGGCTGTCGTCGTCAGGGGAAGAAAAGAAGGGGGAAGAAGAAGGAGGGGGAAGAAAAGGAAAAAGAAAGAGAGAGATTGAAAGGCAGGCGGGGTGTGACAGGGTCCCGTGTGTGTGGGGATGGGGGGAGTGGGCACAGCGAAAGGATGGGGAAAAGAAAGGAAAAGAAAGAAAGAAAGAAAGAAATGAGAAAATTCCCTAAAATAATAATATATCAATAATGTCAGGAAATATCTACTGTTCCAGAAAAATCCTTAAAAATACCCAAAGGTAAAAATATCACCCTGAGAAATAATATGAAATCGGTTTTTAGAAACACAATCTTGTTTTCAAAATAAATTCTGAAATCAACCAACGATGCTGGCCGACACCAAATCCGCTGAAATTTTAATAAATTCAGAAAATTCCCCAAAAATACCTTTAGATAGAAAATGCAATTCTAAGAAATAATGTGAAAACATATTTTAGAAATTCTATTCCGTTTGTTAATTAAAAATCCTAGAATCGATCAGTGGCACTGGTCGACACCGATTTTAAATTTGCAATTTAATTCGGAAAAATTTCAGATGTTTGAAACTGAAGTCGATCAAATTTGATCATTAAAAGACCAAATCGAGCAATACACTAGGATCGACTCCCCGGTTCAGACTAGGGCTGACTCTGAAATTAGGAATCCGGATCCAAATACTAAATGATGATATAAACAATCATAAAACAAAACAAATATGAAGAAAAGTCGAAAGAATAAGATCAGAAAATCAGAATATGTATATGAGTACGTATTCCGGAAACGGGGTGTTACACATGTATGGTTTAAGTGTAACCTTACCCGTCCCGTTTAGTCAAACAGATACATGGGTAATGGGTATACGAGTTCGGGTAGCAAACTGTTGTTCCCATACACAACTAATCGATATGGGATGGGTCGGGTCCAGATCTAGATCCGACCCATTGACATGCCTACCTGACTATGAAGCAGTCAGCCCTAATTCTAAATCTAAATTCGTCGCTCTCTTCGTCTCGACTTCCGGTTCTAGCACAAAATTCTCGTCGTGGTCGGAATCTGCCGCTGCCCCTGACGTCGATCTCGTGAGAGTCAAACAGATACATGGGTAAATGAGTATACAAGTTCGGGTAACAAACTGTTGTTCCCATACACGACTAATTGATATGGGACGGGTCGGGTCCAGATCTAGATCCGACCCATTGACATGCCTACCTGACTGTGAAGCAGTCAGCCCTAATTCTTAATCTAAATTCGTCGCTCTCTTCGTCATGACTTCTGGTTGTCTAGCACAAAATTCTTGCAATGGTCGGAATCTGCCGCTGCCCCTGCCCTTCTGACGTCGATCTCGTGAGTTCCACGACAACTACACCCGCAAGGATACGAAGCCGCGCTCGCCCCCAACTTTCGCAAATATTTTGCGGATATTCGATTTTTGGATCGAACCGAATACAATTATTGGCGGAAACTGATGCAATTCAGACCCGTTATCTCTGAGAATTCAATTAGTTAACGGGTCGGGTCCGGCTTAGCCTTGAGACTCGGGTTTCGGGTCCGGCTGGGCCTTGTGACTCGACCCGTTAACAGATGACCCGGCCTATTCGTGGAAAGCGGGAATAAATAGCGGTTGCCTTCATCTTTGGGGATCTATGATGTAAACAGCCCTAATTTGGGAACGAGCTTGAACTGAGCTCGGCTACTGAGATCAATAAACCCATTTTTCTTCTTTTTCTTCGTCTTCTTCAATTTCCTTTGGCGTTGCCTGTTCTCCCTGTTCTTTCTAACCTTCTGCAGGTCGAGATGCTGCCGAGGAACCGCCATCGCTATCAGTCATCGCCGACGCCCTGGAAGACGGCGAAGGCGTATCATTGGTATCAGAGCCTCAGGTTCCGGAGTTCCCTGAGGATCATGGAGACGACGGCGACGACTTCACTCCAAAAGTTGAGCCACGAAGGTCAGTATCTTTTGATGCAGGTTGGGATTCCAAGAAGGATCCAGATCAAGGAAAATATAGCTGCTGACAGTCTTTCCAGGAGAAATGAAGTTCCTGATTCACCTACCCTGTTGGAAATCTCTGTGGTGGAATCTGATTGGGTTAAGTTACTAAAGGAAATGGTCAATACTGACACTTTTTCTCTGAATTAAATAGCAAATGGAATGAGGGTCTGTTGGATACTGCTAAGTATCAGAAAAAAGGTGACCTATTTTATTATCAAGGTAGGATCCTCATAAATCCTTCATCTTCCCTCACTCAGCTGTTACTATCTGAGCATCATGATACTCCTATGGGAGGACATTCTGGATATGAAAAGACCTACCAAAGGCTAAAGAGGGTGGTATATTGGCAGGGCATGAAAAATAGTGTTAAAAAGTATATCAGGGAATGTGAGACTTGCCAAAGGTCTAAGTATGAGACTATCAAACCTGCAGGTTTGCTGCAACCTTTGCCTATTCCTCAAAATGTTTGGGAAGATATCTCCATGGATTTTATAGAAGGGTTGCCAAAAAGTGGGGGTAAATCTGTTATCTTTGTCATTGTTGACAGGTTAACTAAATTTGCACACTTTTTGCCTCTCTCTCACCCCTATACTGCTAAATCAGTGGCTGCTGTATTCTTGGATAACATTTACAGTTTGTATGGGTTGCCCTAAGTATAGTTTCTGACATGGATGCTGTGTTTACCAGTGAGTTCTGGAAAGAGTTGTGGTCTTTACAGGGAACTAAGTTGCTTTTCAATACTTCTTTCCATCCCCAAACTGATGGGCAGACAGAGGTTGTTAATAGATGTCTGAAAACTTACCTACGTTGCTTTTGTTCCCACAAACCTCATGAGTGGTGCAAGTGGCTTCCCTGGGCTCAGTATTGGTACAATACTAGTTGGCACTCAGCTATTAAGATGGCCCCTTATCAAGCTGTTTATGGTAAAGTACCTCCCACCATCTCCTCTTATATCCCAAAAATTGCTAGGCTACAAAGTGTTGAGGATGCACTGTTGGGTAGGGATGCAACTCTTCAGTTGTTAAAAGATAATCTGATCCATGCACAGGACAGAATGAAAAAATGGGCAGATTTGCATAGAACTGAGAGGTCCTTTGCAGTGGGGGATTGGGTGTTTTTGAGATTGCAGCCTTATAGGCAGATCTCTGTAGGGGGAAGAAGGTCCCATAAACTTTCTCCCTTGTTCTATGGTCCATATAAGATCTTGCAAAAAATTGGTCCAGTTGCTTACAACTGGATCTACCTGAGGAAGCTAAAATCCATCCAGTTTCCATATTTCACAATTGAAAAGGAAACTCGGTCACAACATTCAGGTCCATAATCAGGTACCTTCTCATGTTGTGGAAGTGATCAAGGAACCTGATAGCATTGACAGAAGAATGGTGAAAAGGTTTGGAAAAGCAACCTCTGAAGTGTTGATTAAATGGAACAGTTACCATTAGAAGAAGCCACCTGGGAGAATTATTGGGAACTGATTAAGAAGTTTCCTGCCTTCGACCTTGGGACAAGGTCGATTTCAAGGGGAGAGCATTGATGCAATTCAGACCCGTTATCTCTGAGAATTCAATTAGTTAACGGGTCGGGTCCCGCTTAGCCTTGAGACTCGGGTTTCGGGTCCGGCTGGGCCTTGTGACTCGACCCGTTAACAGATGACCCGGCCATTCGTGGAAAGCGGGAATAAATAGCGGTTGCCTTCATCTTTGGGATCTATGATGTAAACAGCCCTAATTTGGGAACGAGCTTGAACTGAGCTCGGCTACTGAGATCAATAAACCCATTTTTCTTCTTTTTCTTCGTCGTCTTCAATTTTCCTTTGGCGTTGCCTGTTCTCCCTGTTCTTTCTAACCTTCTGCAGGTCGAGATGCCGCCGAGGAACCGCCATCGCTATCAGTCAGTCATCGCCGACGCCCTGGAAGACGGCGAAGGCGTATCAGAAACGAACGAATACTCCACTATTCGAAATTGAATTCGCAACTTAGTTCGAATTCGAATCGAGTTCGGGGCCCTCATTTTAGACCCGACCCAAGACGCGCGTCTACTAGGCCCGGGGCAAACGGGTTCAAGTGTCGATAGTCGAGACTGAGACGGCGACTAGCGAAGGAGAAGGAGAAATACCACAGAGGGCTCTCCTCCGCCCTCTTCGGCCGCCGGCAGTCCCAGCTCCGCCCTCTTCCTCCTCCAAATAGACCGAATTGCCCTCTTCTCTTCTTTGTAATCACCCTAATTACCCTCCCTCGATCTTCACCTCGTTTAAGGTTCGTGCTCTCTCTTGAAATTGTTTTATCCCTAATCTCATCAACCTCAGATTCGGAAAAACTTTACTCCAAATTTTTGGGGAGCCCCCGGGTGGCCCCGGGGGGGGGGGGGGGGGTGTTTGAGATTATGCCACGAACAAATTTGATCTGTATTATCACTGTATTTAGCAAAAAATTGTAATTGTTATCACATTGGCCTTTGTGTAGTTCCCAGCAACCTTAATTATTTTCTGCATCAGTGTTGATGAGTGTCCTTTTTGAATAATTTGTCAATTTTTCTGTGTTAAATGACCAGAAGTTGGATTACTTTTTCCAGACATGAATAAACTGTTGGAATATGGAAGGAAAGCGATATTTTCTTGTTCGCGTTCTCTCTGGGTATGAAGAAAGGAGAATCAGAGCGTACAGATTGCAGATGCAAGAACGAATTCAAAAGGTTAGTTTTGCATCTTCATTTCTCATTTCGTAGTTGTCCAACCATTTTTGCTATTTTGCTATTTGTTTTTGGTAGAGTTCTATAAATTGACATGCTTATATTTTTTTTAGCTTTGTTTGCACCCATTCATTATCCGAGTTGATTAAAGAGTAGCATATTGAGAACTATTTTTTGTGCATCATTGATAAAGGAAATATGTTTAATTTCACCTCTTCATTCATTATAGATTCTGCATTCTAACTTTTTCACAACTTATCATCTGTACTTCCTACAATGAAGTAGTTTATATCAAATAGACGGTGATATGATTTGGCATTTCATTTGGCATATTCTTTTACAGACAAGAAAACAGATGTTTGCTCTTGCAAGAGTGATGACCACATAGTATCTAATTGATCCAACTCATTAACAGATTTACACGGAGGTCGATAATTCTTTTGATTTTAATTTAGTGTCAGTGAAAAATCTTGATTTTGGAATGGCAAGTGTAACAGTATGCTGTCTCTCACAGAAGCAGTACTACCAGCTACGTTTTTTGTTAAGAAGAAAAGAGACAGCAAGTTGTTTATCAAAAACTTCTCGCTTTAGACTCTTTTCTCTGATAACAGAGACGCTGTTGGTCCATCCACTTGATTATGAAACTACATATTTTGCAACCTGTGGTACTTTTTAGGTCTTAGATTGTTTTTGAGATGTTTATTTCTTTCTTTAGGAATGTATAGACTAAATAAGTTGAATCTAGTAAAGCCAGGCTACTTTAAGGGCTTATATAAGACTTGAGATGTTCATTTCATATCTCTCTTTAAGGATGTATCTGCTAAATAAGTTCAACTGGTATCTTATTGCATATCATTTTTCATATTTTTTTCTTGTTGAGGTTGCTGGATATGTCTTTGTTTCCTTGAATATCGATGAGAGATTCTATCCGCTACCATCTTGTACCAAATTCTAGCAATTCCTTTATACTGAGTCTATGTGCTTCATTCACATATGGTTTGACAAGTTAGTTGTCTACATAGATGTAACAGGTCAAATTAGATATTGCAGAGAGAGAAAAATAAATTATTTATCATTAGTATTTAAATGCAAGTTGCTTTACGATTTATTTATTTGGAGTGTTGAGCAGTAAAATGCGCCCAAGAGAGCATAATGAATAACACAAATGAAATATTGATAGGTTGTCTACATAGATGTAACAGGTCAAATTAGATATTGCAGAGAGAGAAAATAAATTATTTATCATTAGTATTTAAATACAAGTTGCTTTACGATTTATTTATTTGGAATGTTGAGCAGTAAAATGCGCCCAAGAGAACATGATGAATAACACAAATGAAATATTGACAGGTAAGAGGTGAAAAATAAGTATCATTGAGGACAAGGTGACAAAGACCAACTAAACAATATAAGCATGTATAATAAAGACCTAAGGGTGTCCTCTATAACTAGGTTTGTACTGAGGGCTACGAAAGAAGATAGAAGGTCTAAGATATGGTTGATGAAAGTTATAAAAAGATTCAAAAATTAATTACCACCGCGGATGTTTTGTATGTGAAAGAAGTCACAAATCTTGGTATGAAACAAGATGTTTCTTAATGGCACTAATTAGCAAGATTTGATTCATAATTTGAGCACCAAATGCTGGAGATTAGACTTGATGGTTGTGATATCATAGTAACACATACATCCTATAATTAGCTAATGGCCACTTTGATCTCTTAATCAAGCCTGCATTTCACAAAATTACTTGAACTTTCATGTGTTTCCTTGGTACTATCATGCACTTCGGAAATCCCATAAAACTACCACAGATTTTTTTTTCTTTAACAATTAACTCCCTAAATGCCATTAATGGTGGTTTAGAGTGACACTTTTGTCTTCTCTTTTATGGAAGACTGGCTTATTAGGACCCCATCGAATATGTTAGTGGACTTGCATAATATCAATTAAATATCTACTCAATTACTAACAGAAAATGCTATGCTCATTAAGAGGGAAGAAATAACATATGGGCTCCATATGTTATCTTTGTAAACTAACGCGAGGTTGTAATGTGGTCTCGCATATCAGCAGTGCCCCCCCCCCCCCCCCCCCCCGGTTCTTGTATCCACTTCTAGCTCCACCGCCTCCTCTTCCCCAACCAAGCCTCCTCCTTCACCTCCCCTTAACCTTCTATCCTCCATCCGCCACCACTGCCTCCTCTTACCACCTCCCTCTCCCTTCTCCATCATCCACTATATTTGCCTCCTCATACTTCAATACCTCCGTTTCCCGTCCCTCCATTCTTCATCAGTGCCTCATCCCACCTCACATCTAGGCGTTGGATGGGTTAGGTTAAGAACAAAAAAGAGAAAAGAACAATGAAAAAATAAAAAAGAAAAGAAAGAAATAGAACACATGTGATGTGGTCTACATGCACCAAAACAAAATGTTTCATTTTTTTTAAAGGAAAGGAAATTTTCTTCAAATTGGTCACGAGATTAGCATTTGACTACCTCCAAACAGACCTCTAAGGGCTAGTAGTTTAGTGGGAGTTTCTAGGATAAGTTTTTGGAAGTAATTTGAGATTTATGAAGATCATGGTAGTGCGCTAAAAGCATGAAAAAATTCATGGCAGTTTTGTGAAATCTAGTGTTAATTAATTGGTTTCTGTACTATAACAGTATAAAATATTAAAATTTGTTCCTAATCTGGAGCGGAATCAGTGAGGTGATCATTTGTTTTTAATGCCGCGTTCTTTTATGACTCAAATATCTTTAATTTGAAACAAATAGAGAGCATTTGGGGGTTTTCAGCACTAAGCAAGCACATCTGTTATTTGATATGATTCACTATCATTGGAAGTTCCAAGATTTAATTATTTACTGGGGAACATTGATTTTTATTGATTGAAGGTTTTGTAAATGCCAAGTTGATTATAAGAACAAGTTCAAATAGGCTGTGTTAGGCCAAAGAAACTAGCAAAACCAAGTGAAAACCAAGAAACAATTCTTTAGATTCATGGAAACTTGAGAAACCAACTCCTTGCGTTTTTTGAAAGTTTTTTTTGGTTTGAAGAAACTCAAATCATAGATTAAAAAAAGAATGCTGATTCAGTGGCATTACAGTTTTTAAATTACAAGGTTCTAAATATCGGATATCGGGATCGTATCGGATGGGGGTTTTCATATCGGATATCGGGGGAGATATCGGGGATACGCGTGCATATCGGGCGTTCATATCGGATACTATATATAATGAAATATTGATAACTAAAAGTTGGTTTAGTGTCATAGATATCATCTATCTAATAAAAATGATGTAATATGCATGTAAAGATAGTTAAAAATAATGTATATTTGCACGCAGTCATACAATATAAATGATTTCAAATCGGGCAATATTTCAGGCGATTTATCACCCAATATCGGGCGATTTATCGGACAATATTTCAAAAATCGGCCTTTTTTTTCTGCAAACGATATGGCGAATAATTTTCCAATATCGTATCGGCAACAGGCAAAAAAAGGAGATATCGGCCGATATCTCGGCCGACTCGAACGATATTTAAAACAAGATTTTTAATAGAGTACTTTTGGTGGCATTTTGATTTTGATTTAGCTGCAGAAAAGTTCTAGGGTTACTCTAAGATACTGTTCCAAAACAAAGGATTGAATTTGTTTATCAACATAAATCAAAGCTTAAATTCTGTAATGGAGAAATTTATTGCAAGACAGTGACTTTGCACCTCTGTGGCATACATGTGTTATTACGGGCCTGTTTGTTTCGTTGCAAAACGTCGCAAGTCGTAAGTCGTAAAATGAGAATGGAAAAAGTGAACTGTACAAGAGAAAAAATATATTGTGTTTACGGTGTTTGGTTGATAAAGTGAAGTATAAATGAAAAAATATATTGTGTTTTACGATGTTTGGTTGATAAAGTGAAAGTGTAAATGGTAAAGTATATTGTGTTTTACGGTGTTTGGTTGGTAATGTAAAAGTGTAAGTGGAAAAGTTGAACACAAAATTAACTGTAGCAGTGATTTAAATATTATAAATACTATTAAATTAAATCTATTATTGCAAATTAAATTATATTAATAAATTTGAGATAAAAAATTAATATTCTTAATATTTTATTTATAACAATAATATTAATAAAATATTAGTATAAATAGCAAAATATTACTAAAATATTAACTAAATAAATAATAAAAATTTTAAGAAAATCTAAAGAACATTAATAAAATTTTAAGAATACTAATAAAATATAATATTAAAAAATCTTACAAAAATAATAAAATAGTTTATATATTATAATATTAAAAATACTTGAAAATATTATAATCTTAAAAAATCTTAAAAAAATAAATATAGTTATAATATTATAATATTAAAAATACTTGAAAATTATTATAATATAATTTTATTATAATATTATTGTAACATTACAGAAATATAAATTTAACAAAGTAAAATATAATTATAATTTAATAATAAATTATCATTATAATATTATTATACTGAATTATTATTACAATATTAGCAAAATAAAATATTACTATAATAATAAAATATATTGATATTATTAAAGTAATTTTTATATTAAAAAATAAATAATTAAATATATAATAATTTTATATTAAAGTATAATATTGTTATATTAATAAAATATTAACTCTAAATAAAATAATAAAAATGGAATAAGTATTAATAAAATAATAAAGTATTAAATAAAATATTAAATAAAAATAGTAAATTAAAATAGTAAAATATTAAATATTAAAACAATATTAAAAACAATAAAAAAATTAAAGATTAAAAATATAAAATAATTAAATAATTAATAAGAAATTGAACACTATTTAAAATATTAAATATATAATAATATTAAATTATATATTGATTATTAAGTAACTGTTTTGAACTATAAGTGTACTACAAGTGAGGGTTACATGACCACAAAATTAACTGTAGCAACTGCAAGTGGGAAATATGAGTGTAAAAGTGATATTTACATGACCACAAATTTAACTGTAGCAACTGCAAATGGGAAAGAAGAGTTGCATTTTGTAACTTGTTTTTCAGCTAAACAAACAACGGAAAATGGAAAAGAAGTTTTACGACTTGCGTTTTGCGGCGTGTTGCGGCGAAACAAACACGCCCTACAGCTCATTAACACATGCATAGACATCCTCTAGGTGCTCACCACATGCTTCTTTGTGCGCTCTGATGCATGTGCAGTTTTGACTTTAAGATTGCATGTTAGCTCATTTGAATACGAGCATATGAAGTTATTACCTTTTTTTCCTTAAACTTTAACTACTTTGGTGATGAGTTGATATTCCATGTTTCTTTTTCTGATTAGGCACAAGCAAAGAAGGCTGAATTGAGAAAAATTCCAGAACAGGCTATTTTATCAGAGGTTCGCCGCATGGTGGAGGAGATGCAAGCACTTAATCGTAACTTGAAGAAACTGTAAGAACAAGGAGACTCTTGTACTCTGATGGCTAATTTTTGCCATATAACTATAAGCAGAGTCAAGCATGTTACATATGCTGCAGACTGAACCTACTATATAACCGCACCCAGCCTAACTCCCTGCTAACTGTACAACCCCAAAAAAGAGTCAAACCTGGGGACTCAGGGTCAAAGGGAAATTTTCTACCAACTTCTCACCATTTGGCCCTAGAGATGCTTCTTGCTTATCAAATACTATAATGGTCATTCCTTCAGTGACGTATTGAGATCTTGCAAAGCTATAGTTAATACTTAAATGGAGTCTAGAAATGGTTTTAGATATCTTCTATGTAGAACGAACACTTCAATTATGACTTCCTGCCTGTATCCATCAAATATGTATCTGTCACGTATTTCTTTTTAATCTCTGGATACTTATCAGGCAAATTTCTGTAACCTGTCTTCGCATTAATCAGATATTCTTAATTCCATTACTTTTTTGGTACTTCTTGGATTCATGTTCAGGACTTGTACACATTTATGATATGATTTTTTTTCTTGGTTGTTCATGATAACTATAATGTTTATAAAAAATATACTATTCTAATAGGTTACATGGAAATAATAATGTCACGACATGTTTCAGCTTAAGGTGTGATAATATTCACTCATGGAAAGATTAAAAAGCTCAAAAGGAAAGGTCTTACTTTATTCAAATGGAAGCAGTGTTGATATTTATCATATGACACAACTATGAAAAGCTAGTTTTTTTTTATTATAATTTATAAACTAAGGAAATAAATTATTCATTTGTTTGCTGATTCCTTCCATATGTTGTGACACTCTTTAGCCATTTTAACAAATTTGTCATATTGACAGTATCAACTTATTATTGTGCCCTGGCCCCGCATCTTTATTCATCTTGGACCACTAAAAACTTGAATGGGGAGTATACTCTCTTTTTGGTATAACACTCTATGCCTCCTAGGATAACAATGAAATGGATACAACGAGGTCTTCTATCATGTCGTGTTTGAGTTTGAATTTTGGTATTAGAGGAGTTTTGAGAATACAAAAGAAAAAAAATGTTTGTCAGAAGCAGTTCTTAGTTTTATCATGAATTGCGTATGACAAAATTTTGGGTATAAAGGTATTGATTATAATAGGGTTTAAAATGATACCAAGAAAAATTTAAGGCATTTGACAGGTATAAGAAGAATAAAAGTGCCTGTACTATTTTATTCCCCTTCTCAAACGGATATTGCTATTTTTGGGCTTGGGGCATGTCTATACCATATGTATATCCTAGGTTCTTATAATTTGTTGTATCCACTAATTCTTATTGAATTGTTTCTGTGTCATGTAACTGTGTCGTGCTACATAAGTTCTCTCTGTTCATCTAGTATAGTTTTTTTTTTTTTTTTTTTTTTTTTTTTTTTTTTTTTTGGGGGGGGTGGGGGGGAGGGGGGGGGTGTGGGTGGGGCTTTTGAGTAAACTTTGTTTCTAACTAATCGTACTTATCTTATATTTTAGTTTGTGAAAATCATGGAATAATAAGAACATGATAGGCATGAATTTTGATAGCCAAACCTCTACCATTTAAAACAACACCCCACTCCCCACCCCCCTCACCCAAAAAAAAAAAAAACCACCAAACCGCCACCCAAAAAAAAAAAAAAAAAAAAATCTTGCTTACACAATACAATCTTACACACGCAGTATGCTTGAAATAAATTCTCATATATATGTACCTGTCAAATCTTACAACATTACACACACTATAGTACTAGGTGATTATGCTTTGCCTGCCCCCCCCCCCCCCCCCCCCCCCCCCTCATCTACTTTTCTTAATGGCTACGGACCTATGGTAATGATTCCACTTAATTGTTTTGCCTTCGTCTGCATCTATTTGTGAATCTGCATGATCTCTCTCTTAATATATAGTGTGCTGCTTCAAAGTACTACCAAGTAGAATATGTATCATTGGTTTTTTCTACAGCATATGCCGTAAAAAGTAAGTCCTACAAACAAATAATAACTAACTTGGTTGGAACAATGGCTGATACATATGAGAACATATTTCCAAAAGAAGCAACAGAAAACAAACATATTGTTGAAAAGTAAAGAAAATATCATAAGGTCCTTATGTTTATGATGGCGGTAGACGTGAGTCATGTGACAACAGCTACCAAATATGGGCGTGAAGGAGAATTTTGTTACACGATAATGAGGGTAAAGCCCTATGACAGTCTAGTGAAATCAGCCAACGGAAGATAAGATTCCTCATGAGTCATGACCTATTGAGTCATCGACGACTTTCTATAGGAGTATGAAAATTTAACATTATTACCCATACAACTAAGTCTTAAATTATGATGAAATCTATTGTACCTTGTAAGGATGATTTTCTAGCACTCGCATACACTATAACTACTAAGCTCTATCTTTGTCACTTTGCAAGCAAATAGTAGAAAACTAAATGCTTCATGTGTTTGAATGTGTACTTGGGGCTTGTTAAGTTTGTATGTGGTTCTGAAATGCCAGTTATGGGTCAAAATGTCTAACCCACTTCAGGTATAGGTCAAGTGATAATGACCTTTGGTCAAGTTATTGGTCTTTCTTGTATGCATGACCTAATCCGGAAACCTGACCCGTCCAATTAGTTGGCACCCCTTGCGAGGAGGTACAAGTTTCTAGGAAAACAAAACCTGTTGATGACAGTGGACAACTATGACTGGATTAATGGTATAGCATTGCTCCATTTACACCAAAGTTGACAATTATCTGGTACTGCCAGTGGTACTCACAAGTTTATTACTATGATTGTTTACATCCCCTCCCGACTGTCAAGAGGAAAGGTCTCAAGGGCTTTTTTTTTTTTTTTTTTTTTTTTTTTTTGGGGGGGGGGGGGGGGGGGGGTGGAGCCCGGGACATCAAAATTCTATGCCCTGGGACTTTAAATTTTGTAAGACACCTGGCCTAGTTGGGTGTATGCTGCAGTAAATGGTAGCATGGGAAGTGATAGAAGTAAGACTTCTTGTAACCAAAGGGTTTTATGTGAGCCATCTCATCTGACAATTGAGATATTGAGATTACGGTTAAGAATCACAAGGACATAACTTACTTTCATCTTCTGTTTATTATTGTAATTATCCCTGTTACGCCGCCAGTGGACATGAACCAAACTGATGAACCACATAAATTTTGGAGTCCCTTGTGCTGCTCTCTATATCTCTTTTCCTGTTTTCTATATTTATGTGGTGAATCCCTTTCTATGCTTTTGCATTAGGTTTATCCATACTTTGTGTGCGTGGTTTTTTTTGGTATTTCTTGTCGACACAAGTTAGGAATGCACTTATTCTATTCTTACAAGGAGAAAAATTTGGAAGAAATTCAGTGGGCAAGGAATATTAGTGTAATTTGTTCTATCAGGTTTTGGTTCATAATGAATGGTCTAGCTGAGATTTGGTTTAGAATTTATGAAATGTTTAGTTCTTTAGGTCAGTCAGGTCAAACATTGATTTTGTTTGGGTGATGCTTGAGTTTTATAGGTACGATCTACATTTAAGAGCAATTTCAAGCTGGGTCATACTATTTTTTAGTGGCTTGGATTGAGGCAACCATACGGTTACAATTGAACACCACCTGGGTGGGGTTCTGACTCTTGTTCAAACCAGACGTCTAGGTTTGATGACTAGGTTGAATTTGGGCTATGTTGGAAGTTTAGTTTGAGTGTGGTTGACCATTTCCATCTGAACTGGGTAGAAAATAACTTTCTGCACTTATTGGGTCATCAAGCTCATAAATTTGATGAGGGAAATGCTTCAAGTTTATATTCCTAGTCTAGAACCCTTTCTCTCTAGCTTCTCTTAGGGTGCATTTGGCATTGCTTTAAAAAAAAACACTTTTACTCAAGCAAAAAGGGGCTTTTCCTAAAAAGTTAAATGTTTGGTAACCAATTCAAAAATAGACCTTTTGAAAAAAGCATAAGCCAAAAAAACTGTGGTTAGAAGAAGCCAAAAAAACTGGCTTCTAACTGTAGAAGTAGAAACCACTCCACAATGATCTCCTATTTTCTCTCCTATTTTTTTTTCCTAGCATGATCTTTCATGCAATCTAGCCTCTAATAGGAATTTTATTATTCTTCATATTTTTCCTATTAGTCTTATCTGAACTTTCTCTCTTAAATTACTACTTATTCAAATTACTCGTAACAAATTATTTCATTTTTATTGATAAGCACTTAAAATTCTAAAATTACCAATATCATAAATCCTGGAAAAGTCCTTTTCTAAAAGGCACTTTTGAATGAACCCTTTTCTAAAAAGACTTATCTATAAACAAAAGCAATACAAAGTACACCCTTGGAGACACTACGAGTGTGTTTGACATTGCTTCTCACAAGTGTTTTCACATCTTTTAAAGCAAATAAGTGCATTTTCAACAAAATTAAATGTTTGCTAACTACTTTACAAAAAGACTTTCAGGACGAGCCATAAAACTTTCTACAATAAGACTTTTAGGTTAAGAATCATGAAGCTGCTTTTTGGAGAAGCCATAAAATCTGGCTTCTTAACCACAATGGCCATAAGCTTTCTCCTTTTCTCTCTCTTTATTTTTCTCTCCCATGATCTCTCACGTAATATGACTTTTAACTAAATTCTTATCCCTATTTCTCCTGCTAAAGATTGTGAATCTTATTTAACCCTTTTTTCACACATTCATTTCTGTCATAACTTCTCCAATAGATTTATTTTAAATATTTACATATTTTTATAATCACTTAAAACTTTTAAATATCCAAACATCTAATTATACAAAATCATTTTTTCTAGAAAGCACCTTTGGATAAGTCCTTTTGAAAAAGGTTATCTGTACATAGAAGCAATAAACACTTATAGCTAGTGTTTTTTTTTAAAATGTTGGGCTGCACTCCTAGGGTGGTGCATACTCGGGCCATTTTTATAGGGAAAATTGTCTTTAACCCCTTCGGAAAAAATCTCCCTTCTTCCGTCCCCTGATGCTTTTTCACTTTCCAAAAACCCTTGACTAAGTTTCCCATGTGCTTAAAACCTTGCCCCCACATAAAGCATTACGGGGTATGAAGTATTTTTGTAATCCTTGTATTGTCCTTTTAAAGTGGGTCAGAACCCGCTGATGCAAGTGGGAACAGGTCAGGCGCATTTAATGCGCCTGGCGTGTAGAAAAGGTGGGTAGACTTGAAAACTGTCCGCCTATAGCACTACAGTTGTCCACTTGTAACTGTCTCGTAGGATTTTCTTTAAATAAAGCATTGAATAATGTGAGAATTGTGAGATTAAAGGTTTCAATAGCACTTAATGTTGGTATTTTTGGTCATAGATCTTTAATATGCTTATTTTATGAGAATGTGTACTTTTTTCTTATATAATATTTAATTAGCAAAATAAAAAATGGGAGATTTTCTATTTAGCTTTTTTTTCCCCTTATAAACACAATAGGCTATTGTTTTTTCCTTATAAATTTATTTTTTGAATTGTTTTATTCCAACAGTCACTAATTTGAGAATAGTAAATATATTGAACTATAAGGTAGAAAGTTTTATGAAGGATAAACATATAACATATTGAACTAAAAAATAGACAATTATTATAAGAAAGACAAATATAATGATTTATAAAATAGAAAATTCATCATAAAAAGTAAATACACTGAGTCAACTGGTAGACGTTTTCATATAAAAGGTTAAGGTAGACAGTTTTATATGAAAGATAGAGATATTAAACTAAAAAGGTGGACAATTTTATACGAAAGGTAGACATATGGATTAAAAAGGTGGATAGTTTCTATACAAAAGATAGACATGCTCAACTTAAGGATGGAAAATTTTTATAGCAAGGTAAATCTGTTGAACTAAAAGGTGGAAATTTTGTATGAAATGTAGTCATACTTGACTAAAAAGTGGTTAATTTTATACGGAAGGTAGACATGATAGACCAAAAAGGTGGACATTTTTACGAAGGGTAGACGTACTAAACTTAAAGGTGACCAATTTTATAGCAAGGGTCAGTATTATTAAAATAAAAGGTAGATAGTTTTATCAAGGTTCTAGATATCGGATATCGGAATTATATCGGATGGGGGTTTTTCATATTGGATATCGGGGGAGATATCGGGGATACACGCGCATATCGGGCGTTCATATCAGACACTATGTATAATGAAATATTGATAACTAAAAGTTGGTTTAGAGTCATAGATATCATCTACCTAATAAAAATGATGTAATATGCTTGCAAAGACATAAAAAAATAATGTACATTTGCATGCAGTTGTGCAATAAATAAGTTATTTCATATCGGGCGATATATCGAGCGATATATCGGCCAATATCGGGTGATTTATCGGCCGATATTTCAAATATCGGCCGTTTTTTGCTGCAAACGATATGGCGAACGATTTTCTCATATCGTATCGGCAGCAGGTAAAAAAGGAGACATCGGACGATATCTCGGCCGACTCGGCCGATATTTAAAACAGGGAGTTTTATATGATATGTTAGTTATTAATATTTGGGTGGTTACTCATCTTTACCCACATACCCTCCTTGTTCTCTTTATACATCTTGTAACTTTCTTTCATCAATACAATCTACTATTCTAGGGTTTCTATTTCTCTACATGGTATCAGAGCGAAGGTAACCCTAACTCTAAAATTCACCACCTTCTTCTCAAAAATCCCTTTCTCAAATACCTCTCTACTATGTCGCCCCATCTTCCTCAAGTCCCATCAAGCACGGCCCCTCCTCCAAGTGCCGCGCCATCATCAAAACCCTAAAAAGGGTTGCCGCTCTGCCTCAAACACTGATTCAAGTGCCGCCAGCTCTGTTTCTTCACTATCTAGGTGTCGCAACCTCTTACTAGTGCCGTCGGCTCTGTTTCTTTGTTATCCAAGTTCCGCAACGTCTGTCCAAGCAAAGTGCCATTACCGCCCACCTCCTTTCAAGTGTCGCCACCTCCCAAAGGTTCAAGAAGGTGCCGTCACCCCTTTATCTCAGAAAAAGGTTCCTCAACTACTTTAAAAATCAGTTTTTTACTTCAAATCTGATCTTCTTGAGGCTCTAAAGGACTTCTTTGGTGAGATCTGCTCTGTCTACTGCTTAAAAATCAGATTTTTTTACATCTGATTTGATTCTTTTAAGGCTATCTATGCTACTATCTGGTATCTAAGTTACTTACTTTTCTTCATTACTGGTTGTTTACTACTACTGGTTGTCTTTCTAGCGATTTCTCTGACTGGATATTATGTCTGAGACTACGAGTTCATCTTCTACTATGACCTCTTCTTCAATGGCTGAAACTTCTATCCTCAAGACAATGATGAGAATTACAGTGAAGTCGAATGGCTCCAACTACCGTTATGGGCTCAGGTGTTCCACATATTTATTGGCGCTCAGAACAAATTGGCTCATCTCTTACAGTCTCCACCTGCTGACACGGATCACATGTATGTAACTTGACTTATTGGAGATTATTTCGTGATGACATGGCTTCTTAATAGCCTGGAGGAAAAGATTAGTGGTAGTGTCATGTTTCTGCCTACTGCTAAAGACATGTGGGATACACTGAAGGTCATGTATGGAAATGAGAAAAATCCCTCGAGGGTATTCGAGATCTATGAGCACCTGTTTGAGCTCAAACAGGGAGACAGATCTGTACCTGAGTTCTATAGTGAAGTTAAAGGTCTGATTGATGAGTTAGAGATGCATCAACCGTCTGTTACTGACGCGGCGACTCTGAGGGGGTATCGTCAGGATCTTGCAGTGTCAAAGTTTCTATCTGGCTTGAGTTCCACTTTACGATCCTTGGTGCGGAGTCAGATTCTAGGAGGAGATAGTATTCCCATGTTGACTGTCACTTTCTCAAGAGTTATGTAAGTATCTATCGGGGCTGATGTTTTCTCTACACCTTCCATTGAGTAGTCTGTCATGGTTTCTAGTCGTGGTCGTGGCCGCGATTTTGGAGGACGAGAACGTGGATTTATTGGAGGTGAACGTGACTTGTATGGAGGCAAACGGAATGCCTCTGAGAAAGGCTCTCGGCAATGCAGACGCTGTGTACGTAGTAACCACATCTCCGAGAAGTGCTGGGAGAAATTTGATCGACCTGAGTGAGCGCAATTATCTGAGTCTGACACTTCTGCTCCGCGTCGCACTCCTCAGGACTATTCATCCACTACCTCCACTATTCCTGGATTTTTCACAATTGTACTGACACAGAGGAGTATGATCGACTTGACAACTAGAGTTCTCTCAGACCAATCTTTCAGCAACTCATGTATCTGCTTCAGGTATGCACGCCTATACTGCCTCTCCTCAAAAGCCCTGGATATTAGACTGGAGTCTCATCCTACATGACAGGTGTTACATAAAAGTTTGTTTCCCTAAATATGTCCACTATCCACCCCTCTGTTAAAATTACTGATGGTACTCATTCACCTATACTAGGCAATGGAGTAGTTCAGGTTACTCCATCCTTGACCCTTACTGATGTCCTTTATGTTCCACGTTTTCTTGTTAGTCTCGTCTATCAGCCAGCTTACTAAACAAAATAACTGCAAAATAACGTTTTTTTCTTTTCATTATGTGTTTCAGGACCTGTCGACTGGGAAGGGGATTGGTTCGAGGCATGAGCGAGGAGGCATTTATTATTTGGAC
The DNA here is from genome assembly GCA_038442645.1 of Agave tequilana. Classification (NCBI taxonomy): domain Eukaryota; kingdom Viridiplantae; phylum Streptophyta; class Magnoliopsida; order Asparagales; family Asparagaceae; genus Agave; species Agave tequilana. The sequence goes on along the minus strand of JAVJIF010010129.1, from coordinate 165,179 downwards.
GATCGAATGATCCCTACGGGCTTGGTTGCGGGTCAGCCTGATCCGGTTTTACTGTGGCACTGGCGCTTGGGTCATCCTTCATTGCAAAAGATCCGGTCTATTATTCTTGTTAAGTCCCTTATCTTTTCTTTAGGTTGTGAGTCTTGTGAGTTAGGTAAGCATCATCGTGCTACCTTTTCCGGGTCAGTCAATAGTTGTAGTTCTCCTTTCGAGTTGGTCCATCTTGATATTTGAGGTCCTAGTCATATGCCCTCTATTAAGAGTTTTAGATATTTTTTGCTCTTTATTGTGGACTCTCTCGAACTCGCGAACTCCGCCAGTGCACCGTTCACTGCCTGTCACAAGCTATGATAACGAGGAGGGTTGTGGTAGGCCTGTGACAACCAACGTAAAACATTTTCACATACTATGAACATAAATCAAGAACTAAATTTCGTTAGGGCATTCCCTACTGAGCGACACGCTGTATCAGAGCCCGGGGCTGTAGTGAAAAGTGGGCAAGGGTTACTAGATCGTCGTCTAGAATGACGCGCCACATCGGCGCCCGGATGTGGTGTCAAATGAGTAAGGGTTCCCACACTTTTATGAGCGGATAAGGGTAAAGAAGTTAGCTCATGAATATAAGATTAGGTTAACATTATGGAACATTAGTTCTCTTACAGGTAGATTAGCAGAGTTAGTTGATGCTATGATTAGACGGAATGTTAGTATTTTGTGTGTGCATGAAACTAAGTCGGTAGGTGAAAAAGAATTATAGAGCCTTGGGGTTATAAACTTTAGTATACTGTACAGATAGAAATTGTAATGAGGTGGATGTGATCATAGATAAATAATTGCTTGAGAATGTAGTGGAGGTTAGGAGAAAGGGTGATAAGATTTTACTAGTTAAACTTATTTTAGGTAGGGAGATTTTTAATGTTATTAGTGTCTATGCACCACAAGTAGGACTTGATGAGTCTAGTAAGCGTTAATTTTGAAAGGATTTAGATGAGATAGTGCAAGACATACCCATTAGAGAAAAGCTTTTCATAGGCGGTAACCTCAATGGGCATGTGAAATTAGTCATTATGGGTTTGATAGTGTACATAGAGGATTTGGTTTTGGGAAAAGAAATAAACCTGGTAACTCGATTCTAGATTTTGCTTTGTCCTATGATTTGATCTTAGCGAATACTTAGTTTAGGGAGAGAGTCTCACTTGATCACTTTTAGAAGTGTATCAAGTGCAAGCCAAGTAGATTTCTTTTTAACTAGAAAAGTAGATAGAGGTTGTTGTATGGATTGTAAGGTAATACCGGGTGAGATTGTAGTAACCCAACATAAACTCTAATTTTAGATATCCAGATTAAGAAATTTAGAAAGATTAAACGTAAGTTAGATCTTAAGATTAACTGGTGGCGGCTAAAGGTAACCAAGGAGTTTTTGTAGATCGAGTAGTACATGAAGCAGATTAGAAAGCCTAAGATGATCCCAATACAACATAGAATAAAATGGTTAGCTGCATTAAAATAGTAGGTAAAGATGAACTTGGTGAGTCACGAGGTGGTGCTCCACCATATAAGGATACATCATGGTGGAGTGAAGAGGTAAAAGCTGTCATTAAGATCAAACGAAACTCTTACAGAGATTTGAAGAAAAATTGTGATGGAGTGAGTTTTGAGAGGTTTAAACTAGCCAAGAAGGAGGCTAATAAACTGTTCATAATGCAAGAGCTAAAGTGTACAAAAAGTGTATGAGAAGTTGGACACCAAAGAGATTGAAAAGGATATATATAGAATTGCTCGAATAAGGGAAAGAGAAACTAGAGACTTATGTACTCTGAGGTGTGTTATAGATGAGGATCAGAAGGTTTTAGTTCGAGATGAAGAAATCAAAGAAAGATGGAGAGAGTATTTTGACAAATTGTTCAATGATAGTTCTACTCAAGATTTGGATGACCTTACCATTCAATGCCAAGATATGAACCGTAATTATATGCGCAAAATTAACGAATCTGAAGTTAAAGAGGCCTTGAAGAGGATAAAGTCAAGGAAAGCTGTTGGCCCGGATGGAATTCCTATTGAGGTATGGAGATGCTTAGGAGAGGTGGGCGTGAGATGGCTGACAAACCTCTTTAACAAGATCTGGCTAACTAAAAAGATGTCAAATGAGTGGAGAAAGAGTACTCTATTACCTCTCTATAAGAACAAGGTTGATATCCAGAGTTGTTCAAACTATCATGGAATAAAGCTCATGTGTCACACCATGAAGCTTTGGGAAAGGATAATTGAACACAAATTAAGGCAGAATGTTTAAATTACAGAGAACCAATTTGGTTTGGGTGATCGACGACAGAGGCTATTCATTTGCTTCCTTAACTTATAGAGCGATTTCGAGAGAAGAAGAGAAATTTGCATATGGTCTTTATTGATTTAGAAAAACTTATGATAAGGTGTCAAGAGAGGTATTATGGTGGACATTAATGAAAAACGGAGTCCCCATCAAATATATTAACATATTCAGGGAAATATACGATGAAGTAATGGCAAATGTCAGAACTTGTGGAGGCAAAAAAGTGATTTTTCTATCACAATTAGATTGCATCAAGGATCTGCATTGAGTCCATTCTTATTTGCCATAGTGATGGATGAGCTTACTAGAGCTATTCAGGATGAGATACTGTGGTGTATGCTATTTGCTGATGAAATTGTCCTAGTCGATGAAACAAGAGCTGGGATAAATGTAAAATTGGAGTTATGGAGGCAAACTCTAGAATCTCGACTTTTTAGATTAAGTAGGACCAAAACAGAGTATATGGAGTGTAAATTCAGTAAACAGGGAATCTGAGATTATAGTATTGTGACACTAGATGGTTAAGAAATGTTGATGAGCAGTCATTTTAAGTACTTAGGTTCTATTATCCAAAAGGATGGGGAGATCAATAGTGATGTCAACCATAGGATCCAAGCCGGTTGGTTGAAGTGGAGGAGCGTAATAAGAGTTTTATGTGATCGTAATATTCCGTTATGGCTGAAGGAAAATTTTTATCGGACTGCTATTAGGCCAGTTTTGTTATATGGTACAAAATGTTAGGTTATAAAGAGATATTATGCTCAGAAGATGAGTGTAGTAGAGATGCGCATGCTTCGTTGGATGTGTGGTAACACGAGGAGAGATAAGGTGAGAAATGAGGATATTCGTACTAAGATAGGCGTAGCCTCTATAGAAGAGAAGATGAGAGAAAATCGTCTATGATGGTCTGGTCATGTGCGATGTAGACCTACAGATGCGCTAGTACGGCGAGTTGAGCGTATCAAATTAGGGCAAGTTAAAAGAGCGCAGGAAAGACCGAAGAAAACATGGATGGAGGTAATACGACAAGATATAAAGGCTAAAGGTCTTAGTGAAGGCATATTGCTCGATTGGAATGAGTTGAGAAAGCTGATCCATGTGCCCGATCCGGCGTAATTCTCTTTTGGCTCATATAGCCTACCCCAAATACTTGGGACAAATGGCTTAGTTGTTGCATTGATGACTTTTCTCGCATGTCGTGGTTGTATCTCCTAAAAGAGAGGTCAAAAGTGTTCAGTGTAATTGAATTTTTCTTTAATGAAATAAAAAATCTATTTTTTATTTATATTCGTGTGCTTCGTACTGACAATGCCCTGGAGTATGTAAAGAAAGATGTATCTATTTTTTGTTTCAAAAATGGTTTTATTCATCAGACCTCTTGTTCTCATACATCCCAACAAAATGGAGTTGTCGAAAGAAAACATAAACATATTCTGGATGTTGCTAGAACCTTAATGATACATATGAGTATTCTGAAATATTTATGGTCTGATGTCGTGTTAAGTATTTGCTATCTAATTAATAGGATGCCTTCTTCTATTCTCAATAAAAGATCTCCGTTTTCTTGTCTCTATGCTAATAAATCCTCTTCTTTATGACTGTTCGTGTTTTTGAATGCACTTGTTTTGTTCAAGAGTTCTCTCCTTGGTTAGATAAGTTATCTCTTAGATTTATAAAGTGTGTATTCATTGGGTATTCTAGAACTCAAAAAGAATATCAGTGCTATAATCTCTCTACTAGGAAGTATTTAGTGTATGCTGATGTTACATTCTTTGAGTCAGTTCTATATTTCTTTACACCGGTTCCTCTCATCGCATTTGAGACTGTTCCTCTTTCATTGTCTGTGTGATTACTTACACCTGCCTCTACTGTTTTTTTGCCAGTACCGCCAGCAGAAACTACAGATCCACTTGCATCAAAAGTCAGTACAAGATTTCAGATATGTTTACACCCATCGCCCAAAGGTTCCTGCCTCCGAACCTATTCTAGCTATTCTTTTTCCAGTAGACGGTCCTACCATTCCACTGTCAGCTTCTCCCTCTGATCTTGATGTTCCTATTGCTTTTCGAAAAGGTAAACGGTCTTGCACTGATTATCTTATTTCTAATTCTCTCTTATGATAACCTAAATCCTATTTTTCGCCAGTTTGCTCTCTCTTTGTCTTCTGAGTCTATACCCGTCTTATACAGAGGCTTTATTAGTACCTGCCTGGAAACAGGTTATGGATGAGGAGATGGAAGCTCTTACTTATAGAGAAACTTGGAGTTGGTTTTAGCACCAACGGATGCGGTGATTGTTGGTGTCGCTGGGTATTTACTCTAAAGTACGTCCCGGATGGTTCTGTGGATAGATATAAGGCCAGACTCGTGGCCAAAGGGTATACCCAGACATATGACATGACTATTTTGAGACGTTCTTGTCAGTTGTCATGATGAACTCTATCAGGATTCTGTTCTCTATTGTTGTCAACTTGTCATGGCCATTATTCCAGCTGGATGTCAAGAATGCCTTCTTTTATAGGGGGATATTCAGGAGAAAGTGTACATGGAGTAACCTCCAGGATATGTTGCTCAGGGGGAGACTAAAATCTATCATCTAAAGAAGGATATATATATGGATTCAAACAGATTCCAAGGGCGTGGTTTGAGAAGTTCAGTCTTACCATTCTGGTATTAGCTTTTGGCGATGTCATTTAGATCATTATGTCTTCGTTCGGCGCACAAGATCTGGCATTGTAGTTCTGGTCGTCTACGTTGAAGACATTCTGCTGACTAGGAGCAACTCGGCTGGGATAGTAGGGACAAAGATGTATCTCAAGCGTCATTTTGTGACCAAGAACATGAGACGTCTGAAATACTTTCTGAATTGAAGTTGCCCATCAAAAATACTGTGTACTTCTTTCTAAGCGAAATTATTCTCTGGACCTTCTGGAGGAAACATATTTTTAGGATGCAAGTCTGCTAATAAACCAATGGAAGCCAATGTGGATTTATAGTTTGATGATAGTCACACACTTGATCCAGAAAGATATAGGAGATTGATTGGGAAACTAATCTATTATACGGTGATTAGGCCAGATATAACATTTGTTATAGGAGTTCTGAGTAGATTCATACGTCAACCCAGAGACGCCCATTAGTTATCCACGATGAGGATTCTAGTTTACATCAAGAGTTGTCCAGGAAAATGGTTGGTGTATAGAAAGCATGGACATATACGCATCTCTGGATACTCTGATTCAGGGTATGCTGGTGATTGAGGGGATAAGAAATCTACTACTGGCTATTGCACTTTTGTTGGAGGAAATCTGGTGAACTGGAGTAAGAAATAAGATGTCGTGTCTTGCTCAAGTGCTGAAGCTGAGTATAGAGGTATGGCTCATACGACATGCGAGATGGTGTGGTTACAAAATTTACTGATGGAGTTTGATTTCAGAGAGCCTGGACTCATGTCTATGCATTGTGATAATCAGTCTGCTATTTATATTGCCCAGAACCCGGTGTTTTATGAAAGGACCAAACACATTGAGGTCGATTGTCATTTTGTCAGAGATACTTGGACCAACAAGGTGGTTATGTTCCAATTTACACTATCCTCGAAGCAGTTAGCTGATTTACTTATTAAAATCGCCTCATCTCAGGTGTTTTCTAATCTTTGTAACAAGCTGGGCATGTTGGATGTCTATGCTCCAGCTTGAGGGGGAGTGTTAAGTTATTAATATTTTGGGTTCTTAATGGGGACATCTCTCCAGGATTGCGATTCTACATCAGGAGGCGTCGTCGCACACTTTCAGTTTGGTTCGATTAGGGCTAGGAGCCACTCTACCCAACTTGCCGCACTATCGAATAAAGCCAATGGAACATGCTGAATTACAGAGGCAAGTTGAATAGTTATTGAGCAGAGGGTTCATACGAGAAAGTTTGAGCCCTTGCGCGGTCCTGCACTCTTAACGCCGAAGAAAGATGGGACATGGCGTATGTGTGTGGATAGCCGTGCTATCAATAAAATAACGATAAAATATTGTTTTCCAATCCCCAGATTGGATGATATGCTTGACATGATGACAGGTGCTACCATCTTTTCAAAAATAGATTTGAAGAGTGGTTATCATCAAATTCGTATTCGCTCGGGAGATGAATGGAAAACAGCCTTTAAAATGAAGGATGGGCTGTATGAGTGGATGGTCATGCTTTTCGGCTTATCTAATGCTCTAAGCACTTTTATGAGAGTGATGACACAAGTATTGCGACCCTTTATCGGAAAGTTCGTAGTCGTATATTTTGATGACATCCTCATTTATAGCAAATCAAAGGAGCAACATTTGGATCACCTCACGCAAGTTTGTGTAGTTTTGAGAAAGGAAAGTTTATATGCTAACCCTAAGAAATGTACCTTCTTACCGACCAAGTCATTTTCCTAGGAGTGGTTGTTTCTTCACAAGGTGTCTTCGCAGATCCCGATAAAATTAAAGCTATCGTGGAATGGCCAGAACCATGCAGTATTCGAGAAGTGAGGAGTTTTCATGAGTTAGCCACTTTCTACAGACGTTTTATTCGAAACTCTAGTACGATCATGGCCCCGATTACCGATTGCTTAAAAAAGGAGGACTTCGAATGGACTAGAGCTGCTGCCTCAGGCGTTGGGATAGGTGGTGTTTTAAGTCAAGAAAAGCATCCCGTTGCTTATTTTAGCGAAAAGTTAAATGATGCTAAGCAACGGTACTCTACCTACGATAAGGAGTTCTATACGGTAGTGCAAGCTCTGCGTTATTGGCGCCATTACTTGTTACCGCAAGAATTCATTTATTCAGACCATGAAGCCCTTAAGTATCTCAACTCTCAAAAGAAGTTGAATTCGAGGCATGGTAGGTGGGTAGAATTCCTTTAAGATTACACCTACGTCCTCAAGCATAAGGCCGGGGTGGAAAATAGGTCGCTGATGCTCTTAGCCGTCGTCGCGCTTTACTTTCTGTCATGAGTACGGAAGTGGTTGGTTTCGAGAAGATCAAAACACTTATGAGTCCTATCCTGATTTTGGAAATATATACACTGTCTTAAGGGATTGTTTGACTCATGAGATTGATGGTTTTCTTCTGCAAGACGGATATTTATTTCGCTCTCGTCTGTTGTGTATCCCTCGTACCTCATTGAGAGAATTTCTGGTATGGGAATTACACGCTGGGGGACTTGTTGGACACTTCGGGCGAAATAAACAATTGAAGTTGTCGAACATCGTTTTTATTGGCCGAGCTTAAAAAGAGATGTTGCAAGGCTTGTTAGTCAATGTCGTACATGTCAACTCGCCAAGCAACGAAAACAAAATACTGGTCTCTACACTCCTCTACCAGTTCCTAACTGTCCTTGGCAAGATGTCAGTATGGATTTCGTGCTGGGTTTACCAAAAACAGCAAGGAAGCATGATTCCATACTTGTGGTTGTAGACCGTTTTTTCAAGATGGCTCACTTCTTGCCATGTTTCAAAACGTCAGATGCATCTCGGGTTGCTACAATCTATTTTGATGAAGTTGTTAGGCTACATGGACTACCCAAAACAATTGTCTCAGACAGGGATGTGAAATTTACGAGCTACTTTTGGAAAACCCTGTGTGGCATAAAAATTGGAACTAAACTTCAGTTTTCTACGGCCTTCCATCCACAAACTGATGGCCAAACTGAAGTAGTCAATAGAAAGTCTTGGTAATCTGCTACGATGTTTAGTGGGAGAGAATCTTAGAACATGGGATCTTGTGTTACCTACTGCTGAGTTTGCGTACAACAGTTCTGTCAATAGAACCATAGGCATGAGTCCATTTGAGGTAGTGCATGGTTATCAACCTAGGCAACCTATAGACTTAATTCCCATGGTACCCCATCATACTAGGATGTCTGAGTCAGCTGCATCATTTGCATCACACATTCATGACTTGTATAAGGACATCAGCAATCAAATTCAGAAAAATAATGCAAACTATAAGCTTATGCAGATTTGCACAGGAAAGCACATGAGTTTAACGTAGGAGACTACGTGATGGTTCGAATTCGACCAGAACGGTATCCTCCGGGTACCGTGAAGAAATTGCACGCACCTAGTGCGAGACCATTTCAAAATTTTGAAGAAATTATTCAAATGCATATGTGGTAGATCTCCCACCAGATTTTGGCATTACTCTCTCTTTTAATATTGAAGATTTGATTGCTTATAAAGGGCCCAATTTTTCCCCTGATAATACTTTATGGATGAGCCTTCCCCTGTGCCACCTCTTGAGAGAGACTTATTACCTCTTCTCCAAATACATCCAACCCATATGGCAGACCAAATTGATGAAATTATTGATGATCAGATTGTCTCTACTAGAGATGGTGGTTACCACAGATTTTTGGTTCGTTGAAAGGACTACCTGATTGTGATTCATACACTTGGATTATCGAGAGGAACTCCAACGGTTGGACCCTGATCGTCTGAAGTATTATGAAAGCCGTGGAGGTTCGCGTTCGACAGAGTCGAGTTTTTCCCAACCCCGAGGGAATGATGGGGACATCTCTCCAGGATTGCGATTCTACACCAGGAGACGTCGTCGCACACTTTCAGTTTGGTTCGATTAGGGCTGGGAAATTCAATTTAGCTATTTTTCCCTTTTATTGTAATTTTTATTTATTGGCAGTTTTCTTTTAGTCCCATATCGGTTGTAATGGGATCTTTCTGTTGGTGTAGGCCTATTTAAGGTCAAGACTGGTATGTTATTGATAGTTTTTGGAATGAATGAAAATTGCTTTTAAGCTTTGTAGCCTGTGTGCTTTGGTGAGAAACCCTAGGGGAGAATCCCGCCCGGTTCCCCATCAGTTCTTGGGTGGTTACCCATCATATACCCTCACTGCTCTCTCTCTCTCTATATATATATATATATATATATATATATATATTAAGGTAAAGTGTTCCTAGTAGGTCTCCTTAGATTACAATCTAAGGAGGAGGCTTAAAACCCCAACATTCGAATTTTTTTTTTAACAATCCGATCGCACATTATCATCTTCATGTTCTAAGATGTGCATATATAAAAAATCAAATGATTTGAATTTCGTTTACTTATTGATCTAGTCGTTCCATTTTGTTCTACTTTTAAAAATCGTTAATATTTAAATGAACCCGAAATCATTGATTTTTTATGTGTACATCTTAGGACATGAAAGTTGATAATGTGCGGTCGGACGTGAAATTATTTTTGAGGGGTTGGAGTTTTAAGACTCCTCCTTATTTTATCTAAGGAGACCTACTAGGACACTTGACCATACATACATACATATGTATGTATGATGATTGTATGGCCAAGTGCTCCTAGTAGGTCTCCTTAGACTACAATCTAAGAGACGCCTTAAACTCTAACATCCCGATTTTTTTTTCACAATCCGACCGTATATTATCATATTCATGTTATAAGATGTATGCTATAAAAGCACGTGATTTGAAGTTCATTTACTCATTGATCTAATCATTCCATTTTGTTCTACTGTTTTAAAAACTGTTAATGCTTGAACCCAAAGAAAATAGAATAAACAAACTTCAAATCACGTAATTTTTTATATGCGTACATCTTATAACATGAATTTGATAATGTGCGGTCGGATCCTGAACAAAAAAATCAGGATGTTGGAATTTTAAGCCGTCTCCTTAGATTACAATCTAAGGAGACCTACTAGGAACACTTTTCCCATATATATATATATATATATATATATATATATATATATATAGACATATATCCTTTCAAAAGGATTTGATCTCGGATCCTTCCCACTCAAATTCAACCCTCCAACATTCGAATACAAGATCCACTCCGTTGAAGTTGATCTATACTATTTCAAGTATCTATAAACCAAAAATCAAGTGTTTTAAATACTTTTGCCCATCCATCAAGTAGGGGAAAAACGGACGGCCTAAATAGTGAGTTGGTTAGTTTAACGGTATAGAACATTTGAAATCTAACAAAAATTAGTTTATATGGGTTTTTAAATGTTTAGATCATAATGAAATGGCCGGATCGAGAATTTGTATGTCTAAAGACATAGATCTAACCAACTCACTACTTTCGGCCGTCCATTTTGCGTCGCTTGATGGATGGGCAAAAAGTATTTAAAACACTTGATTTTTGGTTTATAGATACTTAAAATAGTATAGATCAACTTCAACGGAGTGGATCTTGTATTCGAATGTTGGAGGGTTGATTTTGAGTGGGAAGGATCCGGGATCAAATCCTTTTGAAAGGATACAAGTCTATATATATATATATATTATATATATATATATATATATATATATATATATATATATATATATATATATATATATATATATATTGTAAGACATTTTGGGAAAAAAGATAGACAAATTGAACTAAAAAATATAGACTATTTGAGAACTAAGGTAAATTGTTTACATATTAATATAAACATTTAAAATAAAATTAAACAATATAAACTTAAGATAAAAAAGCTGTTAACAGAAAAATGTAGATAACTTACAATGAAAGGTAGACAGTTTATGTAAAAAGTAGATAATTTGTTCACGAAAGTGGATAGTTTGCATAGATATGCGAAAATCTTCCTCTTCTCCCTTTTCTTATTAATGAGAATCCATTTCTGAAAACTTCAAACATTTCAAATATTATAAAAAGATGGCTTTTTTCATAAAGAAAACTTCAATCTTTCATCAAATTCATGTTCGAGAAATTGAAATTTTCTTTGCAAAAAGACACCTTTAATAAGTTTAATGGAGAATTGTGGTCTAGCAATGAAGAACTCATGGTTGTGTGATATAATCTGCAATGAAAAAAAGGAATGGAGAAAATAGAGAGAAGAAAGAACGAGAAAATAAGAGTTTTTTCCCCTAAATCTTTAGGTTTTTTTTTAAGTTGAGATATGGAAAAAAGAGAGAGAAAGTTGTCTTTTTCGGTTAGCTTTTCAGATCTGAGAGATGAAGAAGTGGATATATTTTCTCAGGGGGTTAAAGACAATTTTCCCTTTTTTTTTTTATAAAACTGCATTATAAAAATAGCTTCTTAAACTATCACGGGATCAAGCTTATATGATGAGTTTTTAGGCAAAAAAAGAAACAAGTATCTAGGAGGTATATTAACATGATTAATAATATATATGGAGCAATAACTATAGTGAGAACATTATAGTGGGCCATTTCCTATCACCATATGCTCGTACCAAGACTCAACATTACGTACTTATATTTTTGCTTTAGTATTAGATGAACTTACTAGAAATATTTAGGAAGAAGTTCTATGATGCTTCTTGTTTGCTGATAGTATAGTATTAATTGATGAGACTAAGAAGTAAGTTCTAAACTAGAGAGATGATAAAAAGCTATAGAATTTAAAGGATGTAAAATTAGTATAATAAAATAGAATACGTGGATGTAACTTTAGCAAATTGATGAGAGGAAATGAACAAATATTATGTATTGGTGGTCAAGAAATACCTGAAGTGCTTATTTTCGTAATTTTGGATTAATCATTTATTAAGCTTATTTATTTTCATTATTTTGGATTAATCATTTATTAAGATAGTGGAATCAAGTAACATGTGATTCATAGAATCAAACTTCGATGGTTAAAGTGGAAAAATGCCTCTAGTATTTTATGTGATCGTAAGATACTGATGAAATTGAAGAGAAAATTTTATTGAACTTTTATAAAAAGACTGTAAGATCTGAAATGCTCTATGGTTCAAATGTTGGACAATTAAGAAACATGTCAAAAAAAATGAGTATAGTAGAAATGAAAATGTTGAGATGGATGAGTAATAATACACTAAGAGATAGGGTAAAAAATGAACGCATTTGTATAAAGTTAGAGCTTTCTTTTGTTGAGGATAAAATCAAGGAGAACCAATTAAGATGGTTTGAGCTTGCCATTTCAAGCTAGAAAGTGTAAATACACTAGGATGTGATAAGAAATAAGTTCATCCGTAGAAGTTAGAACTTGCTCGTGTTGAGGATAAAACAGGGACAACCTATTGAGATGTTCTGGGCATGTCAATGTAAGCTTTAAATTGTACCAATTAGAGCAAACTTGGATTGAGGCAATCCGGAACACGTTAATGCTTCATATTACTGAGAAGATGGCTCTATTAAGAAAAGGATTCATCTAGCCGACCCTAAAAGATTGTTATAAATGCTCTGTTGTTATTGCTGCTTAAAGTGTTTCTACTGAAAGCAAGTTCAACAAGCTCCTTTCTACTGTTCTAGGAAATGGGCTAGGATGGTTTTGTAATGTGGGCAGCGGCAAGGTGCATGGAGGCACCAACCATAATTTGCTGCTGCAGCCTAAAATGCAAAGATGCTGGTCTATCCCAAGAAGTATTTGGCAGCTCAGCTTCACAACCTTGATTTTCTATGAAAACAACATATCCTTTGGAAATTATGGAGGAATATATCTTTAAAATGATCAGGTAATATTTTATATAAGATTGATAATATTTTATATAAAGCAATCTTTTTGTCAGACCTTTCTTTAAATTTTATTTTAATTCATTTAACTTTTCTGAGATATTTTGCTGAAACACCTGGGAAATAATATTTTAAAATCTCCTGAAAATCTTCAATGCTGATAAAGGAAAAATGACTACACTCTAAAATTCATTTTCTTCATCTGCAGGAATCCGCCATTGAGGAGTACTTGAAGCCAATCGACAAGAACGCTCACATGATTATGAACATGCAACTCGACAAAGAGGAAAAACAAATGAAGGAGATGATTAAAGCAATGCAGGAGCAGGCACTGCATCACAAAGAGATGGCACTCAGACAAGCTGAACTTAATACTGTAAATTCAAGCCAGCAAAGTGAAAACACATCTCCCACTTCGAAACAAGAACAAGCCAATTGATGTTTCATAATCATCCATCGCAAGGGAGCGCAATTTAAGACGCCCAGATTACTATTAGATGCTCTATTTGCTAAAATAATTCTTCCGTCAACTCTTGTCAGAAACTTTGATTCATGTACAAAATTCCATGCTATCTTTTTCTTCATTTTAACAGAAAAAAAAAAAATGATGTTGTAGAAATGCAGATCTCTAAATGCTTCTTAGAAAATCTCATATTCTGCCCATTTGTGATGTTCCTCACTCTTCTAAGACGGTCTTACCTGCTGTCGTTGTCCTTGAGATGATTGGTGTGTTTGTTATGATCATTGCTTTTTCCTGCAACATTTGGTGAGGGTGAAATGTTTTATCCATGTTCCTGGCTGCTAATTTACAAATCAGTTGTAGGCAACTGAGTTGCAGCAAGGAGCTTCAATCTTGCCTGAATTTTACTTGCTTGACTTTGTAACTTCCAATAGATGTAGAGATTTAACTTTAGATTCTGAAGGATGATCAAATCGTATTAATATCAAGTACTTGTTGATTTATGTTTCTGTATTCTAGATGTATGTGATATAAGCCCTCTAGTTTAGGTTCTGAACCCAAACCCGACCCTACCCAATTCACGATGTCCTCTGTTCTCACTTTCTCCTTGGATGATATATGTTGTTCTTTAGCTCTTTTGCTGCTTGCTTGCATCCCCATCATGATTCTGATGCTCTTTTTATTTTTAGACTTAGTACTGTCCCTAGGGTTTTAAGCTGCTCACGACAAGATCTACTGGCCAACCTGTCCGGTCAATTCCAAATAAAAGTGTTGCAGCACATGGCAACTAGATCTATAATGATGTGTGAAAAAACCTTTTCAGATTAGATCTGATCTTTGTTCTCTCAGTTCAATTCTCTCATCCTTCAAACTTTTGGCCAACTTCCAGTTTGTAACATGAGAACATCTTCCTTGTTTCAGGCAGTGTCCCCATTCTTCTCATTGAGGTATCTGGGGAGTTTAGAGTGAGATCGAGACCCTTGAGCTCTTTCGACAATGTCTGGTCGCATATCATTTAACATCCATTGATATGTTCATTAGATGGTCCAATCAGAGGTCCACGACCAACCACCACTAATGTGTGTCTTGTTTTTAAGATAGACGTCGCTGTAGGTTTATGTCATGCAGTCGGTATAGAACTATAGATTGAACGTACTCGAATGAGTAGTTGATCTCTTGAACTGTATTTGTGAAGCCTGATGCATATTTAGACATGAACACAGAGTGACAATGTCCTCAGACCTCAGAGAACAACATGATCAAAGGGTTGCCGGCATAAAATCAACCCCTTCGGCTGCAATTTGTGCAGGTCGGACCAGACGATCAAGGAGTTTGTCGTGTAGGTGTTGGCTAAATTTGGAGAAAGATAAGTGTCCTGGAAAGGTAGAGAAAACAGTCACTAGTGCAGAGCAAGAGCCAGAGTGAATGTCTTTGACAGCACTCAATAATACTCTTGCTTATGTTTATTTCCCGACAAACTTGTCTGGCTCTTGCCTGCTTGCCACTGTGACTGAACTTCTTGTGATGCCAACTTGATCTTGAGCCTTCCCTCTCTTTTCCTTCTCAAAAGAACTGCTTAAAACTATGACACAGAAAAACATAATTTTTTCTGCCAGTAATTTCTGTGATATTTATCAATGCTTCATTGAAGCTTATTTATTACACTGAGCTTCTCTCTCCTTCTCTCCTTGTGACATAAATGGAGTCCCTTTCATCCCTTCTCAATTTCCACCATCACTGACACTCAGCATGTGAGCTGCTTTCGAAAACTTCTGTGTGTTCCCACCCCATGGAGAAACAAAAGCTTAGCTATTTGTTAATAGTTTGAACAATGCTGAACAATTCATTGATTATATATATACGTACTTTAGAAATAAATTAGGAGGAATTTTGATCCTTAATTTGATAGCCAAAAATTTCTCACTTTAATGTTAAAACTAGATTATGGACTGGGTGCTGGGCCTGTAGAGTTTCAAAGGTGTTCAGTGGCCAACCTGGCATGTCCCAATAACTCATGCTCCATGTGCTTGCAAGTGATCTATAATAATTCATCAGCCTTTTTGGTGAGATCTCTCAGCATGTCCTCAGCTCAATCCTATCTTCCTCTTCCAAATTTTTTCTCCAAGTTTCTCTCAGTTTCTATCTGTGAATTTGTTGAGCAGAGAGATGGATAAGTGTTGTGTTGCTATTTGAAATGGTTGTGGGTTCTATTTTCCTCTCGAGTTATTTTTCCCTTAAATGTAAATACCGCGAGTTATCTTCCCTTGAAAGTAAATACCTGAACTTTGCAATATTTGATTGGCCACGATTCTGTTACCTATGTGTGAATTTTAGCCTCTACAGAAAGGAGGTCCCTTCTACTTTGCTGGATAGAAAGGATTACATTTTGGATTGGCTCTTTTGGAGGTTTTCATATTGTACTATGTTTCGTTATTTTCTTATTAATCGAAAGGATGCTTATATTAAAGAAACAATTTTGTCACCTTTGTATTCCATTTACTATAGTGATTGACAGGGAATTCATTAGAGGAACATTTCTAATAAAAACAGTTTCTTATTGCATATCTCTACCAGTTTTGCAAATTAAGGAGTTTTCTTTTTCCAACGAAATGGTTTAACCTACAGTCGTTCTTTCAAAAAAAGGAAAAAAAGGAACCTAATCTTAATTTCTCTCTTGCTGTTATGGTGTGCATGGTTCAATGAATTCTAATCTATTACAACCTAAGTCAAACCCTAATCCCAATCTTATACAGTTGGCTACAGATCCGTACTCTGGAAATCAGTTCAGCTCCATGAAAATCCACCAGCAGAGAACAATTATCATCAGCATGACATACTGCAGAAGAGGAACTCGCTGCTTTCATGTCCCTGATTTTCTACATCATGTGGCCAACTTGTTGTCCTATAGCATTGTGATCTTGTGGATCATCACAGTAAAGATAATGACAAAGGAGCAAACATCATCTACAGGGTTTTATGCGCAGGTTTTTTTGATCCAGATGGTAAGTAAGAATGTGAATCATGCAACAAGCATGAGGGTTCTAACTCGCAAGCGAGCTTCTCCATTTTTCAACGATACTCACTTTATACTTGACGAGATAGGTAAAAGTTACAACCATTCTTGACAACACGAGTGGATAATGAATTACATGAGAGGGGGTTTCTGTGTCATCTGCACACGATATTGTTCCTGATTAATCGACAATCGACTTTACATTTGGAGCTCGAGTGACCTGAAGAATGCTCTCTCTCTCTCTCTCTCTCTCTCTCTCTCTCTCTCTCTCTCTCCACACACACACACCCACACACACCCACACACATCAATAATTCCTTGCATCACTCTGCATGCGAGGTACTCACGATGAGCTTGATGTCAGGGACCCCTTGACTATTTCTTGCAGGCTCTCAGTGGCGTGCTTGCCCACAGCTGTGATATAATTCAGATTACAGGTAGAGAGTGACCCTATTCTAGAGAACTTAGCCATGTCACTCTCCCCATCTCATTATTGTCTTTTGGCATGTGAGTTTCTAACACATACTTCAGGTGTGATCTGTCAGTGTCTCCATTAAAATAAAAAACGAGAGCTTAGCCACACAATTTGGGTAAAAATAGATGAGAAATAGTGTTATTTTGATAAACTGAAATATTTGCAAATGGTTTCATCTTTAATTAATTTGAACAAATGATACTTATCAAATGTGTAGGATTTAGTAAAGGGTACATCTAATTTCATGCTTTGCAATTTTGACTTGTTTATCTGATCACGAGATGAATAATCTACATCGTCCATATACGAACTACATGTTATGTCTTCATCAATTTTAATTATACAAGGTTTTGCATATAATCTTATTTAACAATATTTTTTTCGGCATAACAACCAATCTTATCGCGTTATATTTTTTTCAGTTTTTTTTAACAATATGTAGTTATTTGCTAGTCTTATTTACTCTTTTTTGACATTTCTAGTCTCTACTTGTATTTAGTACTTCTCATTCTGTGCAACAAATACTATGATAAAAAATAATTATTCTTCAGTAGAAATAGCAAGTTTCAAAGTTAACAGATAAAAGTAGAAATACAGGGGCAAGGATTTAATGTTTCACTCTAAAAAACTAAGGGTTTCAAAACAATTAACACAAAAAGCAAGGGGAGTGGAAACCATATTTGAAAGTAAATCCTTTTTAATGGGAACTAATCACCTAAAAGATCCATGTCACACCAAGAGAGATGAAATGGGAATTGTGTCCATAAGTAAATCATAGGAGTTGGTGGTAGGCATCCCTGGAGTTCACTTCTATGGTGCAATGTGGAAGAAATTGGAAAGTGATGCACAAACCACTTAAATAGACACATTGCAAGTTATATCATAAAAGAAGGGGAGCATTTTGTTTGTCAAGCAAGATCCAAGTTCCTTTCACCAACAAGTGTATGCATAGCACATGGTCAGTGAGGTAGAGATTGGATGTGAGAAAGTGAATCAAGTGACCCTTCTTCTTGTGTGTTGTCATCTTGATGAGGATGTAACATCTTGAAAATGGATATTAATGTAGAGTTGCACCATCACTACTGACACTTCTTGTGCAAGCCTGTTTATTGAGGTGCAAAAAAACAAGAATTTATGTTGGAATAATACAAGAAACAAGATTAAAAGGCATCCGATGTTGCTTAACTCTGGGTTTTTTTTTTTTTACTCAACAGGATGATCTGCAAGAAAGAAGGTAGTTAAGTAAGCCTGATTCCTTGGTACGCCTCTAAAGGCTTCTCTTCGGCTTGATTTAATACTATGTTTGAGACTTGTTCTCGTGTTTAATGTAGATCGTAGACTTCCCTCTTTTTATTTACTTTAGACTTGAAGTTGAGGATTCTACGTATATGGACACTTTGTAGGCTGTCTAAAGATCACTAAAAGACAAGTCATGAAAGGCAGAGTCCCAAACTCCAGACGCAGGCGCGTCTCAGCCAGCACTGCAGCACCAAGGCGCGAGGGTCGAAACTCGCGTCTCAGCGGCACCAAGGCGCGAGGGTCGAAACCCGCGTCTCAGCCAGCACTGCAGCACCAAGGCGCGAGGGTCGAAACCCGTCTCTCAGCGGCACCAAGGCGCGAGGGTCGAAACCCGCGTCTCAGCCAGCACTGCAGCACCAAGGCGCGAGGGTCGAAACCCGCGTCTCAGCCGCACCAAGGCGCGAGGGTCGAAACCCGCATCTCAGCCGCACTAAGGCGCGAGAGTCGAAACCCACGTCTCAGCCAGCACTGCAGCACCAAGGCGCGAGGGTCGAAACCCGCGTCTCAGCTGCACCAAGGCGCGAGGGTCGGAACCCGCGTCTCAGCACCAAGGCGCGTGGGTTGACACTCGCGTCTCAGTTGTAACCGTCCCGGTTATAGGGTCAATCACGGCCCACATAACGGGGAAAGTTAACCACCATTATGGAGTGATTTTAGGAGGCACGTACGCCCCTGAAACCTCTATAAATAGCCCCGTTGCTATGGAGAAGGGGTCGGATTTTGGAGAGAAGAACTCTGAGAGAAAAGAGCTTGACTTTAGAGCTTCCACAAAGGAAGAGAGAGAGTCCAACCCTTCAGATAACTTGCTGCGTACAAGTTAATCTTTGCCTACAATCTCTTGGTCGACAGAGCTGTGCTACTCCGTCCGCCAACCGAAGAGAAGATCCCCAGAAGTTCTCGACGTTCACCCGGTCAACGAAAAACAAGATTCACTTTCCACCGCCACTTGAAGAACCCAGCACTAAATAAAGGGGAGATCCAAGACTCAAGATCTTCCCTCCCTTGTAGTCGGAGTATTAGTCCGTTGTAATTTTTCAACTAATTCAAGGAAACTTTACATCGAATTCTTCTACTCCGTACCAGACAAGAGATAGCGACTCCGCTGGGGACTACTTTCGTTACTGACGAACAAGTTGTGGCGCAAGGTGACGTCCTCTACAAGGGGAAAACGGTCGAATCGCTCATCGTCGAATTCGACTAGGCAAAGTATGAAGAGTTCCTCTCTTCCGTGTAACGCCCCAATTCCACGAATACGGGGACGTCACTGCGACGTATATACGTAGGTCAGAAAATGCCCCACACGTATATACGCTAAGCAAAAAGTACAACAAGAGACATAGTACACGACAAAGCGTGGTATCAATACATATGCCAACACAAGAAGTACACATACAAAGTTATCACAGGATATTAAAAAGTATTACACATTACATGTGTATTACATCATAACCAAGTCCAAAAGAAATATATACAAATATGTATACAAAAAGCTCACAAGTAGAAAGAGGATCTCGTGAGTCAAAAGGTAAGTCTGGCACGAAGGGACTGGAACTAATCCGCCTGCTCACTAAGGTAAGCTTGGTCCTCTGTGGATGGCTCCACTTCGTTCCAAGCCTCAGAATCTGAATGTGCAAATCCAAGGAGTCAAGACATATAACAATAAACAAACTATAGCCAAGTGGCTAAGGGACATGAATAAGGAAAGATGAACAGTCATAAGGAATATCAGCTAACAAGTATGAAAAGCATGAAGAGATAAAATCCTAATACCATGAATCTACAGTTAACGTCTTATTATTATTACTTGTCTTACTGTGATATCTAGCTATGTGACCCAGCGTCCCAGAGCACATAGATCCATATCCTAGTAAAGCAAGGTTGTTATTGGAAACAGCGGTTGTATCGACGAACTATATTTACAGTGGACCCCGTACATGCCCGGGATAACGGTCCAGGATTGTTCCGTTGCTTGGTGACGGAAGCCAGCCGCTAGGCTAAACAGGAGGGACTTATGTATGCCCTTAACATGATGGTACCAGTAATAGAGGGAGCAAGCACTCCCCTCGGTCCCCTGGAGGCCCACAGGTCAGACCGGAACATGAGTTGCACAACATTCCTAAAAGCCACTGTAAACACGAACACATATCGATATCCGCAAGTTTTTCCCCCGACCCATGTGTAAGTTGGTCCATTTTATGCAAAAGTCAAGTGTATCATGCTTGGTTCAAGTGATGGCATGATAAGTGGTGATATTCACATTTTAACAAGTTATGGAGCGATGATATGTAATAACAAGTCATGAAGTAATATGAGATAATGTCTATCAAGTAACATGTCATGTAGTACCAGTTAGGAAGCATGAACAAAATAATATGCCATACATGTATCAACAATAAGATCCAAATTCAGAACAGAATCAACTAAGTCAAACAGTCAGAATTAGTCGACTAGGTGAAAGGGTTAGTCGACTATTGGGGGTCTTAAGTCGACTACTAGTCTGGATGAGTCGACTAAAACTGGGAAACAGAGAGTTGGGTTCTGTTTCAGGGAAAGTTAGTCGACTAGGGTTGTAAGGGTAGTCGACTAACAGGGAACTACTAGTCGACTAATGGATACCTAAGTCGACTAAGTCTGAGATACAGAGAGTTGATGTTTTATTTCAGGAAAACAGGAGTCGACTGGGGAGAAATGGGTAGTCGACTAGGGTCTCTAGTCGACTGAAAATCTGGTCTAGTCGACTAAAACTGTGAAATCAGAAAAGGTTAAGTTTCAACTGAAGTGGATTAGTCGACTAGTCCCTAGGTCTAGTCGACTAATCGTGGGAAAACAGCAAACAGAACAGATTTCTAGGGTTTTGTTTGAGGGTCTAAAAATATGATTTTTATGTCACAAGTGTGCATGATTTGTCAACACAAGTACACAAAGGAGTTCACAAGTCTTGGTGAGTAGATATACTCACTAGGAAAGGTTTGATTGAAGCTTTACGAGTCCGGGAAGAGTGTGGTCGTCAAATGGCACCTATGTGATCCTTGGCGACGAAAAGAGCTACGATTCAAGCTCCGAATCAGTTGCTTGAGCTAGAGGTGAAGATCTTGTGGTGTTCTTGGAGTTAGGGTTTGAGATGGAGAAGGAAATGGTGAAGGCTAAACTCTTGGTGAAGTGAAGAAAAGAGTAAAAGAATGTAAAGGGAAACTTATATAGGATTTGATTTTTGTAAAGGAGATGCAATTAAAGAAATTGAGAGGGGTTTATTGCAAAATAGGGGAGGGGATGGGTGTCCCTCTCCTTGGCCACTTGGCCGGCCATGGGGGAGAGAGAGAGGGGCATTAAATGGGGGTTGGTGAGGTTATGTGGAGTTGGAATTTTGGAAGAGATTTGGATTTTTGGAAAAAATGGGAAAAGTTTGTGGTTGTGGAGAAAGAGGAATAAAGGAAAAGGAAAAATGGAAAGAAATTCATAAAGGAAGGTATTTACTCTAACTTGGAAATTGAAAATATGGATTCCTAGGTTTAGGTCATGTATGCGGAAAACATTTCGGAAAATACCGAAATCGTCCGAAATTCAAGTATCTCGGAACGACTCGTAAATTTTACCAAAAATCAATAATAATATATGAAGACTAATAGTGAAATTCTTTTTAAGAAATACTTTATAGTTTTAAAACTAAAAATCCCGGAATCAGTTATCTACCGACTCCGTTGGAATTTTCATAATTTTATAAAATTCTCAGAAAAAGTATTTAAGTAGGGAATATGATTCTAAGAAATAAAGTCTAAAGGACCATCTAGAAATTCCTAACTGTTTGAGAATTAAAATTCCAGGGATCGATCAGCGACACTGGTCGACACCGGTTTTGAAGAAATTTATTTTAATTAAAGAAAAATCCAGAAAATCATATAAAATCTAATATATTGGAAAATGATATTTGAAATTGAAATCGGTCAAATACAGGAAGTAAATCAAAAAATACGATCGAAAAGCTGAATACGCAACTAAGGACGTATTCTGGAAACGGGGTATTACAATCCATCCACCTTACAAAATTTCGTCCTCGAAATTTCATAAGGTGAAAGGTAACAGGGAAGGTAACAGATAGTTAAGGAAAAGAAGAGAGATAACAGTAGAAAAGAATAAGAAGGAAAAAGTTTTTTTTTTTTACCAAATCAAGATGTGAAGAGTTGAGGATAGCGCTCCCGGATAACGTCCTCTCGTTCCCAAGTGGCCTCTCCTGGCGCATGCCGGTTCCAAGACACCAACACTAATGGTATAGCCTTGTTCTTCAGTGTCTTCACACTCTTATCCAAAATGGCCATCGGCTTCTCCTGATATGATAAATCTGGCTGCAGTTCCAGTTCGGAATGATCCAAAATATGACTATCATCCTTGACATACTTCCTCAACTGAGATATGTGGAAAACATTGTGCACTCCGTCCAAAGATGGAGGTAAGGCCAATCTGTAAGACACATCTCCCACTCGCTCCAAATCTCGAATGGGTTGATATATCTTGGACTAAGCTTTCCACGAAGACCAAACCGGATAACTCCCTTGGTAGGTGATATCTTCAAGAACACATGATCTCCTGCCTGGAACTCCAATGGCCTTCTCTGAGAATCTGCCCAACTCTTCTGACGGCTTTGAGCTGTCCTGAGGTGATCTCTGATGACTCTGACTTTCTCTGTTGTCTGAATCAGAATCTCTGGCCCCAAAAGTCTCCTCTCACCGACTTCATCCCAACAAATCGGTGACCGACACTTCCTTCCATACAATGCCTCAAAAGGTGCCATCTTGATACTTGCCTGATAGCTGTTATTATAAGAAAACTCAGCCAAGTGAAGATGATCTTCCCAAGATCCCTTAAACTCAATCATGCAGGCCCTTAGCATATCTTCAAGGATCTGGATAGTCCTCTCAGATTGCCCGTCTGTCTGAGGATGATATGATGTACTGAATTTCAGACGGGTCCCCAAACTTTCTTGGAGACTCTCCCAAAAATGGGATCTGAATCTGGTGTCTCTATCTGAAACAATACTGACTGGAACTCCATGCAGACGAACTATCTCCTTCATGTACTTGTCTGCCAAGACCTCCGTTGACTGTCCCACCCTGAATGGTATAAAGTGAGCTGACTTGGTGAGACGGTCAATGATTACCCACACAGCATTATTACCTTTAGGACTTCGAGGTAATGCCGTGACAAAATCCATGGTGATGTGCTCCCACTTCCATTCGGGTATCGGCAAAGGATGTAGAAGTCCAGCTGACCTCTGATGCTCTATCTTTATCTGCTGGCACACCAGGCACTTGGCTACAAACTGAGCTATCTCCCTCTTCATAGCATTCCACCAAAACTGCTTCTTCAAGTCCTGATACATCTTGTTTCCCCCTGGGTGGATGGAATATGCTGAACTGTGTGCTTCCGCCAAAATCTTCTGTCTAACTTCCCCTTGGGGAACATAAAGTCTGCCATTAAAATATAAGGTACCATCTGGATGAATACAGATATCAGTTCTCAATCCCGCCTCTACCTGAGCTCGGAATGTCTGTAACCGGGGATCTTCCTTCTGAGCTTCCCTGATCTCATCAATCAATGCTGACTGGATCTGCAAAGTCATGAACTGTCCTGCCTTCTCAGTCCTTCGAACTAACATCAAGTCCAATCTGATGAAGTCTCGAATCAACTCCTTCTGCTGAGTGAGCTGGACAGCACTCTATTCTCTGGCATCCTGCTCAGTGCATCTGGAACTGTATTGACCTTGCCTGGATGATATTGCAAGTCAATATCATAGTCCGCCATCAGTTCAAGCCATCTCCTCTGCCTCATATTCAACTCTTTCTGTGAGAAGATATACTTGAGGCTCTTATGATCCGTGTATATCAACACTTTATCTCCCAGAAGATAATGCCTCCAGATCTTCAATGCAAATATCACAGCTGCTAGCTCTAAGTCATGAGTTGGGTAATTCCGCTCATGAGTCTTCAGTTGCCTAGATGCATATGCTATAACATGATCATGTTGCATAAGTACACATCCCAGGCCTTTTCCTGATGCATCACTGAATATGACCATCCCTCCTCTTCCTGAGGGAGTCTTCAAGATTGGAGCTGAAATGAGCCTCTGCTTCAATTGCTCAAATGCTGCGGTACACTCCTCTGTCCATATGTACCTTTCCCCTTTCCTGGTGAGCCTGGTCAATGGAGCTGCAATCCCAGAGAAATCCTGGACAAAGCGTCTGTAATATCCGGCTAGTCCAAGAAAACTCTTAATCTCAGTCACCGTCCTCGGAATCTGCCAATCCCTCACTGCCTGGACTTTGCTGGGGTCAACTGAAATCCCTTCTGCTGAAACTATGTGTCTAAGGAAAGCTATGCTGTCCAACCAGAAATCACACTTGCTCCTCTTAGCATGAAGCTGCTCCTGTTGGAGAGTCTGCAATACAATCCTCAAGTGTTCTGCATGCTCCCTGTTGTTCTTTGAATAGATCAGGATGTCATCTATGAAAACAACAACAAACTGATCCAGATAGGGCGAGAACACTCGGTTCATCAAATCCATGAAAATTGAAGGGGCATTGGTGACTCCGAAAGGCATAACTAGAAACTCATAGTGGCCATAACGGGTCCTGAATGCAGTCTTTGGGATATCCTCTTTCTTCACCCTCAGCTGATGGTAACCCGACTGTAAATCTAATTTAGAGAATACCCGGGCTCCATGAAGCTGATCAAACAGATCATCAATCCTGGGTAAGGGATACTTGTTCTTGATGGTTACCTTGTTCAATTCTCTATAATCAATACAAGTCTCTTACCACCATCCTTCTTGTTCGCCAATAGCACTGGAGCTCCCCAGGGTGAAGTACTTGGTCTAATCAATCCCCTGTCTGAATATTCCTGCAGCTGCTTCTTCAAAATCTCTAACTCCGTCGGTGCCATCCTGTACGGAGCCTTGGATATAGGAGCTGCTCCTGGAACTGTGTCAATAGAGAACCCGATCATCCTTTCAGGTGGCAGCCCTGAGATTTCAGCAAACACTCCTGGGAATTCATCCCACACCGGTACCTTCTGCTTCTGAACCTCCGAAGTAGTCATCCGTGTCTTTCCCTTGGTAGACTTCACTTCTCCACTAAATTGGAACTCCGGTTGATGAGGGATTCTGAAATTAATCTTCTTCTCCCTACAATCAATAACTGCATAGTACTGACTGAGCCAGGTCATGCCTAAGATTACGTCGTACCCTTTGGTGTCTAGTACGATCATATCTATGGCCAAGATCTTATCACAAAGTTCTACTGGACAATCAGTACAAACTCTAGAAGATATGACTACCCCATTCCCTGTACTAATCTCCCATTTGTGGTCTAAAGATTTAACAGGTATAGAATGCAAAGCCACAAAATGGTCTGAGATATAACAATGGGATGCACCTGAATCGAAGAGAGCGAGAACAGGTTTCGAATGAACTCTGATGTTACCTGTTATCACCTCCTCTGAAGCCTCAGCCTCCTCTGCTGTCAAATTATATGCTTGACCCCTACCACGCCCTGCTGCAGTCCTAGCTCCTCTCTGGACTGGGCGAACAACATGCTGTGGAGGAAGGGGAAGAGCTCTCCTCATCACTGGTCCCTGATTCCTCTGCCCAAGTGGCCCTGGAAGTGCCCTCTGTCCATTGGGTCCTGGAAGTGCTGGCAAGGTCTGGTTGGCTACCCCCAATCTCCTGTGTGGACAGGTCTCTATAGAATGATCCCGTGATCCACACACCAAACACAACCCATTTGCCCTCCGACAATTCTGACGAATGTGGCCCGGCTTCTGACAATAGCTACAGAATGTAAATGGTTGGGCCGTCTGGTAAGGAGCTGGTCTGAATGGTTGTCTCTGAACCTTTGCTACTCTATATGGGCCTCCTCTTCCCATTGGTACAAATGGCCTCTTCATGGTCTGGCTCCCCATCTGGTCAACTTTCTTCTTCTCAAGCCCACGCTCCACCTCTCGAGCTATGGTGAGAACCTCAGAATAAGTCTTCAGCTGCTGGGGCATCAAGAAGACCTGTATGTCCATCTGCAGGCCCTGCTGGAACCTGCTTGCTCGCTTCTCCTCATCCGTTACCATGTACGGAGCAAAGCGGCTGAGTCTGAGAAATTCCGCGGCATACTCATCCACGGACTTGTTCCACTGCTGGAGTCTGATGAACTGCTCCTCCATGTCCTTCTGAGCAGTAGCAGGGAAGAATCTGTTATAGAAGCTCTTGGAGAATGTGTCCCAGGTGACAGGCTTCTCCAGTCTGGCCTCTTCAGCAAGCCACCAAGTTCTAGCAACATCTTTCAACTGAATCTTGGCGACCTCAACTTGGTTCTCCTTTGGTACCCTGGCTGCATTCAGCAGATCTGTGGTATCCGTCAACCATTGTTCAGCATCCAATGGTTTCTCGTCTCCCGTGAAGATAGCTGGTTGCAGCCGTCTGAAGTCTGAAATGTTTCCCGGCCTCTGCTCTTTCGGTGCTGCCAATTCTTACCTGAGGAGTTCAGTCTGCTGCTGCTGGTTTTCCATCATGGTCTGAATGACCCTCAAAATATCCACATTCTCTCCCGTGGGTCCATTCGAAGCTTGCCCCGAGTGGTTACGGCCCGTCCTTCGCTCCATACCGAGTTGGGGAAAGATAACTGGAATTTGGAAACAAATGGAAGGAGTTTAGGATACAAGGGAAGGAATCAAGAAGGAATCAAGGAGGACTTAATAACTTTGTATATTGTAGTTGGCATCAGCAAATTATTAAAATTTGCCGCTCGATTGTACTTCAGGTGTGAGAGCCTAGGCTCTGATACCAACCTGTAACGCCCCAATTCCACGAATACGGGGACGTCACTGCGACGTATATACGTAGGTCAGAAAATGCCCCACACGTATATACGCTAAGCAAAAAAGTACAACAAGAGACATAGTACACGACAAAGCGTGGTATCAATACATATGCCAACACAAGAAGTACACATACAAAGTTATCACAGGATATTAAAAAGTATTACACATTACATGTGTATTACATCATAACCAAGTCCAAAAGAAATATATACAAATATGTATACAAAAAGCTCACAAGTAGAAAGAGGATCTCGTGAGTCAAAAGGTAAGTCTGGCACGAAGGGACTGGAACTAATCCGCCTGCTCACTAAGGTAAGCTTGGTCCTCTGTGGATGGCTCCACTTCGTTCCAAGCCTCAGAATCTGAATGTGCAAATCCAAGGAGTCAAGACATATAACAATAAACAAACTATAGCCAAGTGGCTAAGGGACATGAATAAGGAAAGATGAACAGTCATAAGGAATATCAGCTAACAAGTATGAAAAGCATGAAGAGATAAAATCCTAATACCATGAATCTACAGTTAACGTCTTATTATTATTACTTGTCTTACTGTGATATCTAGCTATGTGACCCAGCGTCCCAGAGCACATAGATCCATATCCTAGTAAAGCAAGGTTGTTATTGGAAACAGCGGTTGTATCGACGAACTATGTTTACAGTGGACCCCGTACATGCCCGGGATAACGGTCCAGGATTGTTCCGTTGCTTGGTGACGGAAGCCAGCCGCTAGGCTAAACAGGAGGGACTTATGTATGCCCTTAACATGATGGTACCAGTAATAGAGGGAGCAAGCACTCCCCTCGGTCCCCTGGAGGCCCACAGGTCAGACCGGAACATGAGTTGCACAACATTCCTAAAAGCCACTGTAAACACGAACACATATCGATATCCGCAAGTTTTCCCCCGACCCATGTGTAAGTTGGTCCATTTTATGCAAAAGTCAAGTGTATCATGCTTGGTTCAAGTGATGGCATGATAAGTGGTGATATTCACATTTTAACAAGTTATGGAGCGATGATATGTAATAACAAGTCATGAAGTAATATGAGATAATGTCTATCAAGTAACATGTCATGTAGTACCAGTTAGGAAGCATGAACAAAATAATATGCTATACATGTATCAACAATAAGATCCAAATTCAGAACAGAATCAACTAAGTCAAACAGTCAGAATTAGTCGACTAGGTGGAAGGGTTAGTCGACTATTGGGGGTCTTAAGTCGACTACTAGTCTGGATGAGTCGACTAAAACTGGGAAACAGAGAGTTGGGTTCTGTTTCAGGGAAAGTTAGTCGACTAGGGTTGTAAGGGTAGTCGACTAACAGGGAACTACTAGTCGACTAATGGATACCTAAGTCGACTAAGTCTGAGATACAGAGAGTTGATGTTTTATTTCAGGAAAACAGGAGTCGACTGGGGAGAAATGGGTAGTCGACTAGGGTCTCTAGTCGACTGGAAATCTGGTCTAGTCGACTAAAACTGTGAAATCAGAAAAGGTTAAGTTTCAACTGAAGTGGATTAGTCGACTAGTCCCTAGGTCTAGTCGACTAATCGTGGGAAAACAGCAAACAGAACAGATTTCTAGGGTTTTGTTTGAGGGTCTAAAAATATGATTTTTATGTCACAAGTGTGCATGATTTGTCAACACAAGTACACAAAGGAGTTCACAAGTCTTGGTGAGTAGATATACTCACTAGGAAAGGTTTGATTGAAGCTTTACGAGTCCGGGAAGAGTGTGGTCGTCAAATGGCACCTATGTGATCCTTGGCGACGAAAAGAGCTACGATTCAAGCTCCGAATCAGTTGCTTGAGCTAGAGGTGAAGATCTTGTGGTGTTCTTGGAGTTAGGGTTTGAGATGGAGAAGGAAATGGTGAAGGCTAAACTCTTGGTGAAGTGAAGAAAAGAGTAAAAGAATGTAAAGGGAAACTTATATAGGATTTGATTTTTGTAAAGGAGATGCAATTAAAGAAATTGAGAGGGGTTTATTGCAAAATAGGGGAGGGGATGGGTGTCCCTCTCCTTGGCCACTTGGCCGGCCATGGGGAGAGAGAGAGGGGCATTAAATGGGGGTTGGTGAGGTTATGTGGAGTTGGAATTTTGGAAGAGATTTGGATTTTTGGAAAAAATGGGAAAAGTTTGTGGTTGTGGAGAAAGAGGAATAAAGGAAAAGGAAAAATGGAAAGAAATTCATAAAGGAAGGTATTTACTCTAACTTGGAAATTGAAAATATGGATTCCTAGGTTTAGGTCATGTATGCGGAAAACATTTCGGAAAATACCGAAATCGTCCGAAATTCAAGTATCTCGGAACGACTCGTAAATTTTATCAAAAATCAATAATAATATATGAAGACTAATAGTGAAATCCTTTTTAAGAAATACTTTATAGTTTTAAAACTAAAAATCTCGGAATCAGTTATCTACCGACTCCGTTGGAATTTTCATAATTTTATAAAATTCTCAGAAAAAGTATTTAAGTAGGGAATATGATTCTAAGAAATAAAGTCTAAAGGACCATCTAGAAATTCCTAACTGTTTGAGAATTAAAATTCCAGGGATCGATCAGCGACACTGGTCGACACCGGTTTTGAAGAAATTTATTTTAATTAAAGAAAAATCCAGAAAATCATATAAAATCTAATATATTGGAAAATGATATTTGAAATTGAAATCGATCAAATACAGGAAGTAAATCGAAAAATACGATCGAAAAGCTGAATACGCAACTAAGGACGTATTCTGAAAACGGGGTATTACATTCCGGCTCCAAGAGCCCGAAGGCCCGCGCTTACCGCAGGGTCTCTACGGGGACTTGCCCCGAAGTCCGCTCTAAGTCTCTCTCAGAGGCAACTGCTGTGAGGGATGTTGTGGCCAATCACGCCAGGCGTGACACACTCGCCAACGTCTCTCAGGAGACCCGCGTGGTCAAATTCTCTGGCGTCCAGCCGATCCACCCTCTTCCTCAGCACCAGGTCGTCGTTGGTTTCTCTCAACTCCCACGACGCAACCGGAACGCTGAGCGCCGACAGAGGAGACGTGCGCGTCAACTGCAAGTTGGGACAATTGATCGTCCAACTGAGACAGGACGCAAGGTTCAAACCGGCGTCTCTGCCGCATCACATCCGGCACGCGAAATCCGCGTTTGGCAGCCCAAACGTGAGGTCCACCAAGTTGGCCCCTCTGAAGCCCCACTCCCCAGACGCCAAGGCGAAACTCGCGCACCTCGTCGAGTACAAGAGGCACGCTCCTCTAGGCATGAGGCCCAGCTGCCCTACATCTCTCAAGCGTCTCTACCCCGGCGCAATAATCAGCAACGCGATAGTCGCGTCTCTTCTCAGCAGAGACGCCAGACGCGCGTCCTGAAGACGCGACGCAAAAGCTGCGTTCATGCGCCCCGTGTCGCTGAACCCTGTGTCCCAATAGTGCAGGGCAAAGAAGCTTTCCGCCCTCGACATTGCGAGGCTAATCTCTTTGATCCTCCTCCCAAGGATCTGAGGGATTATTTGACAAAGAAAAGAAGTACTAATCAGATCACTTTGTCATGTTGCTGCCAACGGCTTATCACGATACTTTCTGAGTGCCATTGTAGTTCAGGTGCAAACCAGCAGTCTCTAGCTAGACAGCTGACCCTGATTCCCCGATCAGCTAAGAGAAGTCGCTCCCACAGGAGGAGGATTTTCTCTGACACTGAATATCCAGAGCTCACTGCAAACATGGTGAGCAGAAGTAGAGGAAAACAACTTGCAATTAGTTCCGATGATGAGTCTGACACAAAACCGGAAGGAGTGTACCGACACACTCGCACCTGGACCGGGGCAATTCCCCGATTGACTACAATGCTTTAGTCCGGGGTATTGAGGTGAATGACTCGCATTCCGCTATTGCAGAGTCGCAGGCTTCAAATTCCTCCATAGAGAAAGAGGCCTACATATACATGACTAGCACTCCTGAGGAGACCGCCAGGCGCTTGGAGCAGCAAGCCCAGGTCCAGAAGGAACAATTTGAGATGATTCGCGCTCAGCAAGAATCTATCGACTCCCTCAAGCAGATGCTCGCACAGTTGCTTGAAGACAAGAGGAAGTCAACTAACAAAGCCTCCTCTAAGAAGTCTAAAGGCAAACGAAAAGAGGGGGAAAGCTCGTCCTCTGTGCATATAGAAGAGAAGGAGCAGTCTACTTCTGATTCGTCTAAGTCCTCATCGCAGGAAAAGGACGACCAAGATCAGGGAAAAGTTCATTTTAAAAAAATGAATCAGTTGGAGCAGCGTCTTGAGGCCCTTACCAACCGAAAAGGCCTCCAGGAGGCAGGAGTGGTCCGGCCATATCCGGCCGAGTGGGACCTGGTCCCGTACCCGCCCAAGTTTAAGGCTCCAACCCTCCAAGCATTCGATGGGAAAAGTTCACCGAACCAGCATATCTACTACTTTAAATCCCAAACAGGGAATGTGGTAGATAATGATGCAATTCTAGCACGCTTGTTCATCGGCACCCTAAAAGGGCTTGCCTTTGAATGGTTCATGAAGCTCCCAGAGGGCTCCATCAAGAATTGGGGTGACTTGGAGAAGCTCTTTCTGACGCGCTTCTTTGAAGATGACTCGGAGGTCAACATGCCTACCCTTTTAGCCATCAAACAGCGAAAGGGAGAGTCCGTTAAGTCTTTCGTAGAAAGACTTCGGAACGTAGCACTCCGATGTCCAAGCGGTATGACCCAGGTCACCCTAGTGGAAACATGCCGCCATAATCTCCAAACTTCGCTCCTTGCCCAAATAGGAGTTGCCGAAAGCCACACCTGGAAGCAGTTGATCCAACAAGGTGAACAGGCTGAGGAAATCGTCGCTCGGGTCAGGGCAGAAGAAAACAAACCCCGACCTGAGAGGACAGCAAGGCGTGCGCCAGACACATCCCTCAAGGCCAAAAGGAAGGATAACTTGGCAGCAGAAACCAAATCCCCTGTCAAACCTCAACCGGTCAAGGGAAGTGGCTCTTCAAGCCAACCACGTGCTAACAAGCAGTATTCCTTCAAGGATGAACATGTCGACTCGCTCTTCAAACTACTCAACAAGAGCAACCGACTGAAACTCCCTGAAGCTAGCGCCCTGAAGAAGTCGGTAAAACCGATAATCCCAACTACTGCATGTATCACAGGATGTTGGGGCACCCCACCAAGAGCTGTTATATCTTCAAGGACATCCTTCAGGCCTTGATTGACGCGGAGGTATTAAAACTCTGTCCAGACTAGATGAAGGTGGCGGCCAACATGACGTCGTTCCTCCAGTTTGGAAGGCAACCTCCAACACCCTCTGGAGTAGTCCCTATCCCAAGAGGAGAGCTGAGAATGGTCAACACAGACCCTCACTAACAGCAAGAGAAGGGCCTGGTACCCGTTTTCACACCTCAGGGAGAAGTCATGTGGGTTCATCCCGACCTTGTGGATGGCCAGCAATGGACCACTGTGACCAGCAGGAAGTCCAAAGGCAAAGCTAAAACTTCGTCTTGTAATATGGTATGCGCCTCTTCTCGGGAGGCAGAGACTGATGTTCCCTCGCTGACCGATTCAGAAGAGGAGACGATAGTCCTGGCCACAGAACCCAGTCAACTGGTGGCGGAAACCCATTCAGGGCAGTCATATTTGAAAAAGTATGACGAAATGGCGGTAACTCCTCCAAAACCCGCTGCAGAGCCAGCCAGCCCTCCACGAAGCAACCTGTAGAGAAACAGAAAGAGCTTCGGTTTTCCAGAGTTCTTTCGAAAGACATAGCGGAAGGATCCACAGCACCTTACCGCTTTGATGTCCTGGCCCAACTGGCCAACATCCCGGCCCGGATTACTCTTTATGAGCTTCTTAGGCTATCGAAGTCGACCAGAGAAGCTCTACAAGAGGCCTTGGCTAATGCTGAGGTTTTCATGACCCAGGTGCCGATCAGACCAAAGGAGGAAGATGTAGAGGACTGCCTCCATACCTCCCAAAACGTTCCCTGCATCACCTTCACGGCAGATGATATGCAAGTCAAAGGGAAGCATGATCGACCCCTTTACTTCGCGGGGTATATTGGATCATCCGAGGTGAACCGCATCCAGGTAGATCCCGGGTCCGCATTGAGCATTATGCCTCGCCGAGTCATGCAACATCTCGGGATTCCCACTCACTGTTTGAGCGCCACCCAGACTACTATTTATGGGTTCAATGCCAATAGTACCCGTCCAATGGGGAAGGTTAAGCTCAAATGCCAGATTGGAGACCTAAGGTCAGAGGTGACATGCTACGTCATAGATGCTGACACCTCCTACAACTTGCTGTTGGGACGACCATGGATTCATCGCAATTCTGTCATTCCCTCTACTCTCCACCAAGTCATGAAATACATTGACGGGAGTGGAAAAAGTGCGAACGTTGATTGCCGAAAGGCATCCGTTCAAGGGAGTGGAGAATTATTTCACAGATTCCCTCTTGTATCAGGACTCTGTTGAAACAGATGAAATCCCGCAACCAGAGGAGCCCGACTCTGGTAATGAAGCCGACACGGAGCTGGAAAAAGAAGAGTGCATATGGGAACTGGACCCACTTCTAACGGGCAATAATAAGCTCGATGTTGATAATCCCTCCGACGATGTAGGCGGATGGTATATTAATGAAAACTTAGATCTGGCGTATCTCTCTGTGTTTGCTTCTGACTCAGTGCTGTCAGACACTAGTATCGAAGTTGACGACGATCTCTGGTCGGCAATGGGTGCTTTGACATCATTGCATGTACCGGTAAAATCGTCCTTCGAAACATGCCGAGATGTTGGTAGTCCGCAAGAATCCATATTCATAGTTCCAGTAAGACGGAAAGGTCAAAGACCAATTTTTTTCGGACGAATTGAATCCGAACCGATGACCCATGAAGAATCGGAAGGCGAGCAAGAATCCCCTCAATTTGGTCATTATGAGCCAAAGGCGCTCAGAATGATGAAAAATATGGGATATGATCTGATAAGCGGACCATGGTTGAACTTCGGCAAAGGAAGGAGAACGCTACGCCGATCTTTTGTGCCGAAAGGGAAAACCCCTGATTATTATCATCGGACTCGCAGGGGGTTGGGCTATGTGTCAACTCTGATCCCGTCAGCTTCTGAGTCTGAAGAGTCATTATGCCATGATTACTCATCGGACACGTCATCGTGGGAGTCAGATGTTAGTGTCGGCAACATCTTCAGAGAACTTTCAGTAAATATGGTTTCAACAAGCCACCTGGAAGACGGAGATGAAGAAATGATCCAATCTGATACAGATCCCTGGATCAAACATTTAAACAATCTTTGGGATACCTGCTTCGAACAACGTGAGCCACCCACCGAAGATAAGGTTGTCCAGATTAATCTAGGAGATGAGGCTAACCCTAAGCCCATCTTCATAAGCGAGGGCCTGTCACCTTCAAAGAAAAAGGGTATAATATCTCTGGTACAAGAATATATAGACGTCTTCGCCTGGAATTACGAGGATATGCCCGAACTTGATCCTCGAGTGGCTATGCACCACCTCAACATTAATCCGGACAAAAAGACCGTCAAACAACAACAGCGACGGTTCCGTCCAGAAATGATGGAGGCAATTCAATCAGAAGTCAGAAAGCTTATAGATTCTGGCTTCATTAGGGAAGAACAACATCCTGATTGGGTAGCCAACATCGTCCCCGTTGCTAAAAAGAACAGAAGATCCGAATCTGCATCAATTTTCGTGATCTAAACGAGGCCTGTCCCAAGGATGAATTCTCACTGCCAATCACAGATGTCATGATTGACAACACATGTGGATTCGAGCGAATTTCCTTCATGGATGGATTCTCAGGATACAATCAAATCAAAATGTATCCCGATGATGAAAAGCATACCTCTTTCAGGACACCACTGGGGGTATACTGCTACACCGTCATGCCCTTCGGACTGAAGAATGCAGGGGCAACATATCAAAGGGCCATGAATGCCATTTTTCACAAGCATATGCGCAAAACGGTGGAATGCTATGTTGACGTTATCGTAGTAAAAAACCGCGCTAAAGGTGATCATATAACTGATCTAAAGGTTGTCTCGACATCATGCGGGCCCATCAGTTGAAGATGAACCCCGCCAAATCCTTCCTGGGGATGGCCAGTGAAAAATTCCTAGGGTTTGTAGTGACCTCTACGGGGATTCATTTGGACCCAGAAAAGGTCGCGCTATCCAGGAGATGCAACCTCCGAGAAACCTCAAGGAGCTCAGGGGACTGCAAGGACGATTGGCGTATGTCCGAAGGTTTATCTCAAATCTATCCGGGAGATGCCAACCCTTTTCCAAATTAATGAAGAAGGGCGTTTCGTTCACTTGGGATAGCGCTTGCCAGCAAGCATTTGAAGAAATTAAACAGTACCTCACACAACCGCCAGTCATTATAGCTCCGGTGTCTGGAAAACCTTTCCTGATATACGTCCGAGCGATGGATCATTCTTTAGGAGCTCTACTAGATCAGAATGATGATCAGGGACGAGAGCAAGCAATCTACTATTTGAGTAGAATAATGATCGGAGCCGAACATCGGTACAACCCGATCGAGAAGCAATGTTTGGCATTGGTGTTTGTTATTCAGAAAATGCGACGCTATTTGGTAGGCCAGACGATAAACGTCATATCAAAAGTCAACCCCTTGAGGTTACTCATGACAAAGCCTTCATCATTAAATGGCCAGCTGGCAAAATGGGCTATGTTGCTATCCCAATATGAAATGCACTTTTTACCTCAAAAGGCTGTTAAAGGACAAGCAGTGGCGGATTTTCTGACTGAGCATCCAGATCCGAGGGTAACCAAACTCTACGACGATCTCCCAGACGAAGTCGTTGAAGCCTGCCTGACCCAGACATCCTTGGAAAGGCAAGTGTGGCAACTCTTCTTTGATGGTGCATCAAGAACAAACCCAAAAGGACACATAGTGGCAGGAGTAGGAGTAGTACTCGTCTCCCCACAGAACTTTGTGATCCCTCGAGCCGTCTCGCTAACCAAGCCTTGCTCCAACAATGTAGCGGAGTACAATGCCCTCTTGATTGGGATGCAACTCGCCGATGAGGTTGGCGTTAAAAATCTCGAGGCATATGGTGACTCCAAACTCATCGTCAGCCAGGTTCGTGGGGAGTACGAGGTCAGACATGAAGACCTAGTACCCTATTACAACGCAACTGTCCACATGGCCAAGAGGTTCACCAACTTTTACATCGACCATGTGCCACGCAAGAAAAATGCACATGCGGATGCACTGGCATCTCTCGCTGCCTCTTTAGCTCTTCCAGCTGGAGCAGTAGAGAAGATATTTGTCCACAGCCATGACCTGTATTGCCCGAGAATTAATCTTAAGGACTACCAGGAGTCACGGGAGATTGTCAAGGCAAAGAAGTTCTCGAGTCGTCAGCCGGTCCAGAGCCTAGAGACTGGCGATTCCCCTATATTGATTACGTCTTGTATGGTATCCTGCCAAAGGACACCAAAGAAGCGGCCGCCATTAGAAGATAAGCTCCCAAATTCTACTATAATGCGATTACACGAACACTGTATCGTCGATCGCATGACGGGATCTTGCTTCGTTACCTTTCGCAAAAGGAGGCACAAAAGGTATTGAAAGAAGCCCATGACGGCATGTGTGGAGCCTATCAACCTAGCCCAAAACTTGCATACCGACTCCAAAGGTTAGGATATTATTAGCCCAAGATGATTGCTGACGCCATCACTTATGCCAAAAGATGTCACGCCTGCCAAGTGCATGGCGATTTCATCCATCAAGCACCAGGATACCTTCATTCTACGACCTCTACCTGGCCATTTGAAATGTGGGGGATGGATGTAGTTGGCCCAATCAGCCCTCCATCATCAAAAGGACATCGGTTTATTTTGGTCATAACCGATTACTTCTCCAAATGGGCTGAGGCTGTTCCTTTGAAAGAGGTAAAATCATCTGACGTTATCAAATTCGTCAAACATCACGTCATTTACCGTTTTGGGGTACCTCGACGAATTGTCCATGACAATGGACCCCAGTTCATCAGCCAGGCTTTCCAGAGATTCTGTGCGAAATTCAAAATCCAGAGTGTATCCTCAACGGCATACTACCCCGCCGCTAATGGTCTCGCAGAAGCTTTCAAAAAGACCATCGGCAAACTTCTCAAGAAATTCGTCTCGAAAAGTCAACGTGACTGGGACGATAGGCTAGGTGATGTTTATGGGCTTATCGCACAACTGTTCGAACCCCAACTAAAGCTACGCCATTCTCTTTGGTATACGGGTGTGAAGCCGTGCTTCCACTGGAAATCCAAATTCCATCTCTACGCGTCGCCCTGACAGCAGAGATGACAAATGAGGAGAAGCATCGACAGCGACTCTAAGAATTGGAAGCCTTAGATGACAAACGTCTGCAGGCCCAATAACAAATCGAGCTTTACCAAGCTCGGATTTCCAGAGCCTTCAACAAGAAAGTCAAGGTGCAAACTTTTAAGAAAGGTGATCTTGTCTTAGCTGTCAGACGACCTATGGTGATGACACATAAGACAAAAGAAAAATTCCAGCCCAAATGGGAAGGATCATTTGTAGTAGAGTCAGTCTACTCAAATGGATCATATCGCCTCATAACCTCAAATGGCGATACACTCATGATGCCGATCAATGGCAGATTCTTGAAGAAGTACTATCCTTAATAGTACTCCTCCTCCGATCAAGTTAAAAGTACACCTCTGATCAAGACAAGAAGAGCTTCTTCATTAACATCCGACGCCTCCGACGGTTAAGGATAAAGGAAAATGTTGGCTTCTAAGCCCAACATAAGTCCTCGATAACTCATCATGCTGAGGGGAATAGCATGGCTAGTCCAACTCAAACGGTGTTGGTAAAGGTACCTCAAATCCGTTGACAGCTGAGGATTTGCTAAAAATCCTAAGGGACATGTTCCCATTTGATCCAACACCTGTAACGGTTAAGGATAGAGGAAAATGTTAGCTTATAAGCCCAACATAAGTCTTCGACAACTCACTATGCTAAGGGGAATAGCATGGCTAGCCCAACTCAAACGGTAGTTAGTAAAGGCGCCTCAAATCCGTTGACAGCTGAGGGTTTGCTAAAAATCCTAAGTGGATGTAGTTCCACCCTCTTCCCTCCAAAATCCCTTACCAATTCTCATCCACAGAATGGTAGGACTACAAAATACAATCATTGCTACGTTAACACTATACCTCTGGTAATGAAAATTTTCAATACTCCTTATCGAGTACAAACTTTACTTGTCAACTCTGCATGGAGTCGCAAACCTTCAAATTTGTCAAGTTAACACTATACCTCTGGCTCTTCAAACTTCACTTGTCAATTCTCATCAATAGAATGGCAGGTCCTCAAATTGCTCGTATCGCAAACCAATTTTTGTCAAGTTAATACCACACCTCTGACAAATTACTGTTAAGTTAACATTACACTTTTAACAGTAATCAAGTTGCTGCCAAGTTCAATGTTAAACCTCTGACAGTCATCTTTCCTCAGACTTCCAGATCGAAGCTGAAATGAACGATACTAAGTTTAATACTACACCTCTAGCATCCAAGTCATTGCTGAGTTCAACAATACACTTAAGGCCATGACTTTCCCACGAACTTCCTTGTTAAAGTCGAGATGACCAATGCCAAGTTCAAAATTACACCTCTAGCATTACCCTCACTGCCAAGTTAAACATCACACTTATGACAGTGACACTTTCAGTTTTCCCAAATGAAAACTGAAATGCTTTTGAGTCAAGTTAATATCACACCTCTGACTCACATTTTTGTCAAGTTAACATCACACTTCTGACAAGACTACGTTCAACCCGTTAAGTTAATATCACACCTCTAACGGTAAACACTTTCCTAGATCTCCCGCGAATCTAGTCTCACTTGTTATTCTCCCGAACAGAACAACAAGTCTACCTAAAAATATTGTTAGGTTAACATTACACCGTTAACAGTGTTTTCATTAACTCCCCAGCTATCTTAATCAAGTTAAGCCTAAACCTCTAATAAAGGTTCATCTTCCCTGGGGGTACAAGTTCCACCTGTCGCTTTCTTTTATAGAGTGGCAGGTCCACAAAAATTATCCTATCCCTTGTCAAGTTAATATCACACCTCTGACAATATTGCTGAGTTCCTGAAATAGGATCTCTCTCTACAAAATTTGACTCGTTAAGATTATCATCATAATTTTGACAGGTCAAAGGTTCTTTACTTCTATTCATCTGACTTTCAATACAAAAAGGAGTTCAAGACAACAGAAGAAGACAAAAAGAAATGTGTCGCTTTTATTTATATCCAACATATGAAAGTGATACAAAACGCTCTCTTATACAACAGATTGAGTGTTACAGATAAAGGAGTACAAAGAAGTCCCTTTCTCTCTCAAAGGTTGCACTCACTCCTTGAAGCTGCTCACAACTCCAAGTACAAGATGTTTGGAAGGGCGCCAAAGTAGGATTGAACACTGTGGCGACGATCGGAAGCGGGTTGCACCATGATGCATGATGTAAATATCGAAGAAGCCTCTGATTGACCGAGAACAATGGTGTTTTTTTTAGGTCGGAAGGCAGCAGAATCTTCTGATCCCACTTGACCATCCGAAGCGGCGGGGTATGATCCTTTGTTGATGAACATCTCCACCACCAGAAAGTCATCCAATGAGCATGGAGTTTTCATCGATGTCACTTCTGGGGTAGGTGAAGGGAGAATCCAAGACCATACCCACCACTATATCCACCGCCATCCTCACTCTGACCATGCCATACCAAGAAGCATGACTGGTGCATTGAATCCAAAGAGATCTTGGCGAGGGTCCGATCCCCGTCTCCCGAAGATGGGAACCATGACTTCTTCTCCGGTGATCGACAATCGACGTTCGCTGGCCGATATATTCTCCCAAGGACCCAGCGAACATGAAAAGGGATGATTAAACCTACCTGCAAAAAAGCAAAAGTTAGAAGATCTGAAACTTAGTATATTTCACAAGAAAAACTAAGTTACAGACGCAGCTATTGCGAAAAACTACAGACGCAAGAATGACCCGCACAGTGAACCTAACTTCTGCGGTGGCAGAAACAGACGCGATCAAAACTGTGATGCACACAGAAGTCAAACGCAGTCTAGTTTTGCATCCGCGTCTAAGGTATGAGGCGCGAAAAGAATCAGATGCGAAAATGGCCGTCTCCCTGTTCGACGAACAGGGGTTGCAAAATTCAGGGCTGAAAATTTCATGGCAGTCATACCCGCAGCAACCCCCATTAAGGGTTGAACCTTCTGCACCAAGGCGCGGATATAAAAGGTGCTCAAGGAGACGCTTCTTGATCTTGAAATTACTTGACAGTGATAATCTTCTGGAGAGATTAAACAGAAGCATGATAGCTCTGGGTCATCGTCATCCATGGAGGCAAGTCTCTGATACAAATCCTTGAAGAGGAAAGGCAGAATCGCTCAGGGCTTTCGCTATCAAAGGAAAGCAGTTTAAGTAATGAACTGCTAAAAGGAGAAGCTGAGCCCTATTTATAGGCAAACCACAAAGCCTGTGATTAATGGCCCGCTAATCAGAACCGTCGGCTTTAATTCCTACACGAAAATCAAAGCCCAATAGCAGGCTGACGCGTGGACTATCGCTTCGGGAAGTATCGAAGACGCGAGTCTCCAATCGCCAGCGCCGATTCGGCATTTAAAGGCATTAATGCCTGAACCCAATGAAGGGCTGACGCGTGGACCGCTGCTTCGGGAAACATCAGATAATGCGAGTCCCCAATTGTCAACAACGACTTGACATTTAAAGATCCCACGAAATCTTTATGACAAGCTGCATGTAACGCTTGGGAAGTTGCACCAGACGCAGGCTTAAGAGCCGCGTCCAGAAACTGGCGTCCCTTTGCGAATCCGAAAATGGCGTTCCTTTTCATTCCAGTCAAGAGAACTGCAACCGCGTCTCTCAGAGTGATTCAAAGTTGCATCCCTTTACAGTAAAAGGGACCCATTCCGGGGGTCGCGCTTGGAAATCACATAAAAGTGGAAAGCCGCGTCCTGAGACTTGTATCCTCAACGGGGAAGGCCTATGGCATTCACAAGTATCTTGGAGCTGCATCGACATGGCGAGATGATAATGGTGTTCCTATCAAAAACTCAATATAATTTGAGATTGCACCAGGTCAAGGACCCACTGCCGCGTCCTCATATCTATGCATTAGTTTTGAGGAGCATAAGACCGCGTCCTCACGGCATCCTGAATTCTGTACTAGGGCAGAGTTACGGGCTGCGGCTAGGGAGCCGAACCCAAAGCTGCGTCCTTCGCGCCAACTGGACAGGTCAGAGTCGCGTTTCCCGGGACTGCGTCTCCACCACAAAGTCAGAACCGCATTTGGCAAACTCAATTCAGCTTGAGTTTATTCAGAGTCGGCCAAAGATCACAACCAAAGAGTGTAGCTAAGAAATTGGATTCATCTACAGTGGAACAATGAAAATGGAGCAAAATTTCAAGAGACTTTTATTATTTAAGCCAAAAAATGATAAAAGTGATACAAACACTCTTGAGGAATTGGGTGTTCTGTCCCTTAAAAAAGGGGGGAGGCTAATAATCTTGATTAGCCAAAGAACGGATTTGTTCTCGGAGGCGATGTATCTCGTGCTGACGTGCTTTCTCAGCCTCCATGAGAGCCTGGACCCGTAGCTCCTCCTCGGACAAAAATCTCCTCGCAGCCAGCTGCGCTCGTAGGGATTCCAACTTGGAGGAATGAGCAGAGAGATTTTTTTCAACCTGCATCCTGGCAGCTTCCAGCTCTTCCAGCTTCTTCCTGGCAGTGGCAAGCTTCTGCTCATTGATTACAATCAAGACTTCTGCTTTAGCTATGGTGGCTCGAGCAGTGATAATAACCTGCTCTGCGCTCTGCATAAAGAGTTCAGATTCCCTTAAATCGCCAATCAGCCTTTGATGATCCGCCTGAAAATGTTGGAGATGGTGGGTCTCTTCAGCAATTTGTTCCTCCATCTCCTTCCGCTCTTGTTCTTGAGCAGCCAGAAGCATGTTCAGGGTGACCCGGGCCTCATGAACTGAGCCAGCGTCTTCTAAGGACTTAAGCTCTTTCAGGTCACTCCCCAACTGCTCCACCAGCAGCAGACACGCCCTAGCCTGTGAAGGACCTCCAGTATGACTGATGTTCCCGTCAAATTCTCGAGAAGCACTCGGGCAAATTCGAAGGAACTGCCCCCAGAGAGGATGAGGTCAATACATGATCGCATGGAAGCAAAGAACTGCTGTACCATTTGACGTGCCAGTTCCTCCATGATATCATTAGCTGGAGAGAACCCTGCTGATGTACTCCCAGATCCCCTTTCTATCACAGGGTGAGGGATGGGAATCAACTCGTTCCGTACAGAAGTAGGGTCAACAACAGACGCGGTAGAAGCTGAGATGGTCACCGCCACTTCTGGCGCAGTTACGACTGTCGTAGCGGCCTCCATGGCGACTGAAGTAGCAGCAACTTTGGCTTCTTCAGAACCCTTGGTTGGGGGTTGAATTGTATTGCCTGCTGGCTCGACGCTGGTTGCCCCTGCTGAGTCGACGCTGATTGTCAAGCCTTCTGCCTGAGCTTCATCAGCACTCTCTGCGGATCACCAAAACGTCAGTCATGACAATAAAAGGAAAATATTCAAAACATCAATATTTTCTTACCAAGCCGAGGATCCAAAGACGGCAGATCCCTGGGCAAATCTTGCAAGGTTGAGGTCTCCCCGATCTCAATAATTGCCCTCTCTTGAGGCATCTCAGCAGCAGCCTCAACACCCTCCTGCTGGGCCAGCTCTTGTATCATCTCCTCGATATGGGAGGAAGTTGCAGCCTCGCTGTCCGCGGCCAACCCTGCAGCATAAAGAGAAAACGTCAGAACTTGTTTCCTAGTTAAAAAGGAAACCGGGTCAACAAGACTATAAGAGTACCTTCAGCAGGAGCAGTTACCGCTTGTGATAACGCCATCGCCGGATCACACCCGTATATTTCTTCCTCCGAGATATGTGAGAATTTGCTCGGATCTGGAAGAGCGGGTTCATCACCAAATCGACTTCATCACCTGAATCATATTCGTCCTCTCCAGACGATGAAGACGATAGTTCAACGCGAGAAGCCTCGACAATTGAGGTCTTGCCACCAAATACCCCAGTAGTAGGGCTGGGGTCAACTACTCGCGAGCTGGAGATTAATACACCAGGAGACCCAGGCTGTTGTGCCTCATCTCCCTTTTCACGAGCCAAAGAAGACCCTGGTTGAGTTGAGACCCCCGGAATCTCAACATCATCCCTGCCCATCAGGGCAACCTCGAGCTGCTCGGCCTCATCAGTCGCGATGGGTTCATCAGCGAGCTCCCCTTCTTCTAAAATTACGGGGCCCCTGCTGCGCAATCCATGAGAACGAACAAGGGGGGCGTCGTCTTCCTCCTCCTCTTCTTCCCTCTGCTCTTCAACGCCGGAAGGAACGGTCTCTTCAGCCGCCAAGTCTTTCCTGGCCTTCTTTGGGGCAGGCTCAGCTGTGGAAGTAGATGCAGGCTCAGCCTGGAGAGTAGCGCCATGAGGACGTTTAGGCACCGCCCGTCGATGCCTACTGGCAGGCTGCTCCCTAAGTGTTGCTGCTCTCGGATCCCCTCTGGCCTCCCTCTGAGCCGCCTGATATTCATCAAGGCCTCGCGAGCGCTTGTTGGACGCCACCTTCTCTTCATAAGACGCATTAATGCTCTTAATACATGAGTACTCTATTGAATAACCAAGCATCTTGCTAGCCTGGAACTACCAGGTAAAGAAGCTAAGGCTTGCGTAGCAGTTGGGCGTCTTATGAGGTAAACGGAAAAGAGCCTGTGTCCCCCCAGCCACGCTGTAATACCAAGCCCGAGCCCCTTCAAACAGATTTTCACTGAAGGCAAGCTGAGCGTTAGGATTGCCGACATATAGTTGGTCATAGCCGAACTGTCGGGCGAAGCGATTCGGCATATAAGGCTCGATCGTGCACGAGTT
Organism: Agave tequilana; assembly: GCA_038442645.1. Classification (NCBI taxonomy): domain Eukaryota; kingdom Viridiplantae; phylum Streptophyta; class Magnoliopsida; order Asparagales; family Asparagaceae; genus Agave; species Agave tequilana. Next base: position 121,254 of record JAVJIF010010129.1, on the reverse strand, counting down.
CCCTTGCCGAAAGAGCAGATACCCGGGCCGGATATTGATGAGCCACCAGAAGACTCCCGACGGCAGCCTCGTGAAGCCGTCCGGACCTACAATGTCGGCGAACTTATCCCCATAAGCAGCATCTGTAATCTCGGGAAGCAACGGTTGAGATGGTAATTGAAGCGTTCAGGATGCACTTCTGAACAAAAAACATATAGTTGTGGGACCAACTCGAACTCTCCAGCCGCTGCACAAAGGGGACAAACCCCTCGCATCGGGACACGGGCGTCATCAGTGAGGGGCAGTGCATCACGTACCAAGCCATTAAGCACGTGTAGGGAAGCTCGATCCGAGGGTTAGGGTCTTCACTCTCGGATTCCCTCTGAATCGACCTCCGGTTTACCTTGGGAGTCGACGATGGCCTCCACCCTGCACAGGCTCTGAGTCAGGGCCCGCAACCCGCTTTGAATACCGGCCACCATTGCCGGAAGGAGAGCTATGGACCTACCATAGGCCAGCAGCACCGCCGGATACACCACGTCGGCAACAATCACCTCATGCGGCAGTGTCGGCACTACACAGCACTTCAACCACAGCATGAGGAAACCCGCCAACAGTGCCCGGTTAGAAATGGGGACCCGGGCTTGATGATGGAAACTTTCAAAAACTGTGTCAGGTTTGAAAGTGTCTTCGTTCGACTCTGTGGTATAAGAGCTCACAGAGGCTGGGATCCTCTCGGCGATTTCTTCGTCAGAGCTGGGAGCCAGACTGGTCACTGAGTGGTCTTTCTCGGTGATACCATTAAATAAGTAGCTCGCCCAAGATAGCTGCTTAACTCCCCTAGTCTTCTAGAAGGTTATTTGGCCACAGATGTGGAAATGACATAGTACCTCCCAGTAGGTCTCATATACACGAGGGCACTCTTTCTTCAAGAGATGAAGTTCCTCAGAGGTGGGGACGTATTCCTCATAAGGAGCATCTCCCATTACCAGCCCCGAGACTTCATACAATTCATGCAGGGCGAGTCCCATTTCTCCAACTGGGGTGAAGAACGTCCCCGTTAAAGGGTTATAGTGCTCCAGGATCCCAAAGAAATTTTGAAAATTCTGTGGGATGCCATATTGCACAGCCCTGACTGCTTGGTACAGTCCCACCTGGTCCAATAGACCTCCAAGCTCAGCGAGGACAAAGCTCACCATCTTGCCCCACCAGTACTTGTCAGTGGAATGAACCCATTCGAGCAGGCGGAAGTCAGTGGGAAAATCACCCCCTACCTTCATGAATTGATTAATAAAGGTAGTGCTGAGTTGAGGGGTTTCCCCTACTGGGTAATCGGACCTGAATAATTCAGGAAACAAACCAAAGATCTCCCTCCCGTGTCCACCCGAGTGCACCTTCCTGGCGCCCAGTATGCTAAGAGAGACACTGGGAACAGATCGGGCAAGATCCCATTCCATTGCTCGAGGGACAGACATGTGCTGAAGGTAGGATAGGGGATACATTCTCTCCATATTTGGAAGAAAGAATTTCCTACCCCCTATCTGGCGGAGCCACTTGTAATCGCCATCATGCAAGACGTAACCACCTTCGCCAATATTGTCCCCGAAGAAGAAGACGGGTTTCTTCAACGGAATGCGCGAATCCGTTTTAAATTCTGCGTCGGTCACAAGTTCCCAGAATGTTGCCATGTCGACCTTGGAGAGCCTCTCCCTTCGCTCCTTCGGCTTATCGGCGGTCACAGGAGCAGTCCTTTGCAACACGAAGGTTAAGTTGCGATCCGCACCACCTACGTGCCCGAAGTGACACTTCTTGGAGAGAGGATTGGCAGAATATCGCACTACAAAAGAAAACGACACTTGATCAGAAATCTGAAGGGAAATGATTAAGTGTCCACAACTCAAACGCAGAAGTAAACTCAGACGCGGGAATCATCAAAAGCTGCGCCAGACCCGAAGATCGCGAGGCTAGCATGGAGCCCGCATTTTGAAAATCCAAGACTTATGAAAAATCTCTCAGTACTTGGACTCAGACGCAAGCTGGTTTCACAAGACGCAAGAGTCATAAGAAATCTGCGTCCGAATCTTTCATACTCAGAAACATTCTAAGTGTTGAATCCGAAACGCAAGGCTTACTGAGGCCCTGTGTTCAACAAGCAGACGCAGATTCGAGTAGATAAAAGCAGCAAGGGTCATCAAACCTGCGCCTTGTTTATCGACTTAAGAGCCGCGTCTGAAGATCAAACATGGGCTCGAGCCCGCGTTGGCGGATCAATTTTAAAAGAGGGGTCCAAGAGTTCAAAGAACTCTATAAACCCTTTTAATGGTGGAAATCAAGTCCGATGGCTTTATACCTGAAATAGGAGCTTCCTGCATGGAGGAACCGCCCCTTTGGGTCTCAGCGACGACCACCCGTGAAGACGAAGCAGTGTGCTTGACCGTTGGTGCCATTGCGAATCAAAGATCCGGTGTTTGATGAATTAAAGAGAACAAAGGAAATTCTTTTCTCAAAACCCTAACAGATGCACACGGAGACGAAGGAGAGTCTAATGATGACTCTTGAAAGACTGTTGCCTTTTATAGGCACGGTGATTCGCAAAGATACGCAGCGCTTGGCTCGACGCCCAATTACCACCTGACGTGTGGACAGTGCTTTAAATGCAGCATGAAGTTCGCACGTCAAAAAGTAGATGTCACCGCAATTCTACAGGACACGTGGCAGCGTACTCATGATACGGATTCGCATCCAAGAGTCGCGTCTTCATCTCTAAAGATGCGTCCCTTTGATGGACGCACCCTTTCAACTCGGCCAAAGTCGCGTCTGCCTCATGGAGTAACAGTCGTGTTGTCATCCCTAAAGCAGTATCACCCCTGCGTCTACAGAACTAGCGTTCAGTCCTTACTTCTGCAATTCAGTTCAAAAGCACACTGGTACAAGCAGACGACTGCCCACCTCTGGTTTAAAGTACACCAACGACAAACTTAAAGCATCAGGGAGGTTTAGACTGTGTATCTAGACACTCCACGCGATCAGTTTTGGCAGCTTCAAAGAGTTCCACAGTACACTCGCGAAGGCCATACTCCAAACAAGATCAAGCCCGAAGCTTTGTCAGTCTAAATCATAAAAGTGGATTCAGCTAGAGTCCAAAGTCTTTCGAAATCCGTCCCAGCTAACTGCGGAATATCGAAAACTTTGGAGGGGGTTCTGTAGGCTGTCTAAAGATTACTAAAAGACAAGTCATCAAAGGCAGAGTCCCAAACTCTAGACGCAGGGTGCATCTCAGCCAGCACTGCAGCACCAAGGCGCGAGGGTCGAAACTCGCGTCTCAGCGGCACCAAGGCGCGAGGGTCGAAACCCGCGTCTCAGCCAGCACTGCAGCACCAAGGCACGAGGGTCGAAACCCGCATCTCAGCGAGCACTGCAGCACCAAGGCACGAGGGTCGAAACCCGCGTCTCAGCGGCACCAAGCCGCGAGGGTCGAAACCCGCGTCTCAGCCAGCACTGCAGCACCAAGGCACGAGGGTCGAAACCCGCGTCTCAGCCGCACCAAGGCGCGAGGGTCGAAACCCGCGTCTCAGCCAGTACTGCAGCACCAAGGCGCGAGGGTCGAAACCCGCGTCTCAGCCGCACCAAGGCGCGAGGGTCGAAACCCGCGTCTCAGCTGCACCAAGGTGCGAGGGTCGAAACCCGAGTCGAAACCCGCGTCTCAGCTGCACCAAGACACGAGGGTCGGAACCCGCGTCTCAGCACCAAGGCGCGTGGGTTAACACTCGCGTCTCAGTTGTAACCGTCCCGGTTATAGGGTCAATCACGGCCCACATAATGGGAAAAGTTAACCCCTATTATGGAGTGATTTTAGGAGGCACGTACGCCCCTGAAACCTCTATAAATAGCCACGTTGCTATGGAGAAGGGGTCAGATTTTGGAGAGAAGAACTCTGAGAGAAAAGAGCTTGACTTTAGAGCTTCCATAAAGGAAGAGAGAGAGTCCAACCCTTCAGATAACTTGCTGCGTACAAGTTAATCTTTACCTACAATCTCTTGGTCGACAGAGCTGTGCTACTCCGTCCGCCAACCGAAGAGAAGATCCCCAGAAGTTCTCGACGTTCACGGTCAACGAAAAACAAGATTCACTTTTCACCGCCACTTGAAGAACCCAGCACTAAACAAAGGGGAGATCCAAGACTCAAGATCTTCCCTCCCTTGTAGTCAGAGTATTAGTCCGTTGTAATTTTTCAACTAATTCAAGGAAACTTTACATCGAATTCTTCTACTCCATACCAGACACACTTCTACGGCGAAAAAACTGCAAGCAATTTGAAAAGAAATTGACGACGCTAACTAGATGCATAATGCTCAATAGCATGGCGATTAGTGAAGAGAGATCTCTATTAATCTCTTCTATCATCTAGGATTTAGTGTTAATCATTGTCTTTGTCAGTTTCTGACCCCTCGAGATCATGACACGTGTCCATCTAATCCCTGAGCGGATGCGTGATACATGACCCTTTTCAGAACCTTTGAAAAGAGTCACAGTGTCATTCAAGCTCTGAGCAGTTCAAACCGTAGGAAGATTAGAGATTGGGTCGGTTGCAAGTACCCCTATCTCCAAACCAAATTTACATTTAAACCTAGCAGTTACAATTTCAGAGTGGATTGATCATATTTACAACTGGACGAAAACCACTGGATAAAGATAAATATGGGCTCACCAATTCAAATAAGGATGTTTGGCTCCAACCGCTTCCAAGATAAGCAGTTATGATATGATAGACCTTTAAATATATGAGAACTCTGTAATCTTATCCAACAATACACCCACTTGTATAAATAAAAAAAATCCCTCTAACAAGAAGAGGATAGGACGATCATCATTGTAATTTTCCTTAAATTATAGCAGAATCCTCTCTCTCCCTCTCCGTGGATTTTTCCCTTTAGGGTTTCCACGAAAATCTTTGTGTTTGCGCTAGTTTGATCTTAGATTCACTGATTAATGTGGACAAATTCCCTAGGAATTACCCACTACATTTGGTGTTTTCATTGAGATCTTTGAGTCCACACTCAGAGTCCTCCCAATCTCATACCCTTCGACGTCCTTAAAAAAGATTTCCAACAACTATGACGCCCAAGAGCATTGCCCACCATGACGTCAACGCCTTTGGCGAACATGAACTGTCAACTTTCTCCCCAGGACAGCTTACCCAGTAAGTGGCCGACCTGCGGCGACAGCTGGGTGAACTGCGGCCCAAGCAGACTGCGAGCGAGAACTGATCATCATTCATTGTGATACCGTCGAGCGAGAGCGAGAAGCAATAATGAAGATCAATGGCCAGCTATTCAAGCAGATAAAGGCCCTTTGAAAAGCTCAATAATGACTCATTGAGTTGAGCGCAAGGGAAGCCCAAGTGAACACGTCCGCCGAAGTCCATCAACATCTCTCAGCTCTGACTGACTTAAATTTCAAGTTAAATCATATGCGCTCCCGAACAACCTCACCACATGAGGATTCAGAGAGCCACATAACTAGTCCCACATGGTAGCAGATAAGGGGGCGTCACACCCCAACACACAAGAGGAAGGAAATCACTTCTTCGATAGAAACAAAAACTAAAGATGACTCAATCTTCACTCCCCTGAAGTTACATTGATTAGATTTTTTACGTCATCAAGCATCAACCCTGGGTGAAACTCTCTAAGCCAAGCAAGCATGACCCAGATCTCTTAGAAGTGAGAGGACAGTGTTCTTTTCATGGCAGACGAGGGCACAACACCCTGTATTGCTAGGCCCTCAAAAGGCACCTCGAGCACCTGATTCAACGTGGATAACTCAAGGAGTTCATCCTCATCCAGGAGGAAGATCTGGAGGTCAGAGGTACCGCAGCTGAGTTTATAGATTAAATTGCTTACTCATCAGCACAACCCAGGACGTGAAGATCCTCAAGAAGCAATGTAATTTTTTTCATTTGAACCGATACTGTGTAAAACATGTAATAACCAAGAAAAAGATTATGCAAGTTCTCTTATTTTTTATGTTCTGCACTTTCCCCGGGTACGATTACTATTCCTTGGGGAGTCCCCTGAAAGATGGAGATTTAACCACAGTGACCGCTCGGAGCTCAGCCCTTGGGTACCTTAGCCAGTCAACAATATATAATGGGTCCTACCCTGACGGCTACCCCTCGAGGAGTCTCCTGAAAAATGGAGGCTCCCCCACAATGACCACTCGGAGCTCAACCTTTGGCTACCCGAACCAGTCAACAGCCTATATCGAGTCATATCCTGAAGTCTACCCAGCGGGAAGCCTCCTGAAAGACAAAAGTTCGCCCACAGTAACCGATCAAAGCTCAGCCGATGGCTACCCAAGCCAGTCAACAGCCTATATTGGGTCTTATCCTGACGGCTACCCCTTAGGGAGCCTCTTAAAAGATAGAAGTTCGCCCACAGTGACCGCTCAGAGCTCAACACTTGGCGACTCGAGCCAGTCAACAGCCTATATTGGGTCCTACCCTGACGGATACCCCTTGGGGAGCCTCCTGAAAGATGGAGATTCGCCCACAGTGACCGCTCAGAGCTCAGCCCATGGCTACCGAGCCAATCAACAGCCTATATCGGGTCCTATCCTGACGGCTACCATCGAGGATCTCCTGAAAGATGGAGGTTTGCCCACAGTGACCGCTCGAAGCTCAACTCATGGCTGTCTGAGCCAGTCAACAGCTTATATCGGGTCCTACCCTCACGGTCACCTTTTAGGGAGCCTCTTAAAATATGGAGGTTCGCCCACAGTGACCGCTCAGAGCTCAACTCATGGCTACCCAAGCCAGTCAACAGCCTATATCAGGTCATACCCTGACGATTACCCCTCTTCAAGTCTCCTAAAAGATGGAGGTTCGCCTATAATGACCACTCGGAGCTCAGCCCATGGCTATCTGAGCCAGTCAATATCCTATAGTGGGTTCTACCCTGATGGCTCCCCCTCAGGGAGCCTCTGAAAAATGGAGGTTCGCCCACAGTGACCGCTTACAGCTCAGCCCATGGCTATCCGAGCCAGTCAACAGCCTATGTCGGGTCCTACCCTGATGGCTACCCCTCTGTAAGTCTCCTAAAAGATAAAGGTTCGCTCATAATGACCACTCGGAGCTCAGCCCATGGCTAATCAAGCCAGTCAACAGCCTATATTGGGTCCTATCCTAACAACTACCTTTAGGGGAGCCTCCTGAAAGATGGAGATTCGCCCATAGTGACAACTTGGAGCTCAGCCCATGGCTACCCGAGCCAGTCAACAACCTATATCGGGTCCTACCCTGACGGTTACCCCTCTGGGAGTCTCCTGAAAGATGAAGGTTCGCCCATAATGACTACTCGGAGCTCAGCCCATGGCTACCTAAGCCAGTCAATAGCCTATAGTGGGTCCTATCCTGACGATTACCCCTCGGGGAGTCTCTTGAAAGATGGAGGCTCACCTATAATGATCGCCCAAAGTTTAGCTTGCATCAGAACTTCAACCTGATGGCTGCCCGAGCGAGTCAAAAGCCTATACCAAGCCCCACTCGGACTGCTACCTAAATGTCTGACAACCCTAACAACGAACGTCATGCCTCCACAAGCTACAAGCAACATATAACCGGGGAGGGCTCACTCCATAGCACCCATACAAGCACATCAAGAATAAGAAACGATGCAGCAAAAAAAAAAGAATAATCACTTTTATTGATGGTAGAAGAGCGATACAATTTCTTATTACCCTAGTACTTTCTACAAAAAAAAGAGAATACAAACGGGCTCAGCTAACCCCTCTTGCACCCGTCATCGTCGGTGTCTGACCATCCCTGAGACCTCCAGTTCCAGTCGCTAGTGCTCCCAGTCCAATCGCTCAGCCCTCAGGGCAACAGCTCGTTTCTCCGGCCTGACCTCTCGCGCCTTCATACTGACCGCTTGTTCCTTCAGTCCGACCACTTGTGCCCCCGAACCAACCGCTCCCACCTTATGCTCGACCACCAAAGTTCAAGATCGAGACTTGAGAACGCAACCCTTGCACAAAGCTCATTATAATGATCACATTGGCACTTAGCATCAGCCCTCAGCTCTTCAATGTCACGTTCACGGCATTCCAGATCCCTCTTTAAACAACGGACTTTGTGCTTAAGCTCGAGCTGCTCGACTTCCTCACCTTCCAGCCAGATCGCGAACTTATCTCTCACAATGTGATTGTAACGGTCCCAGTTAAAAATTTTTCCATTTAACATAATCATCTCGTATAATCCAAGCATGAGGCCCATCAGTATAAAAATACTTCAACACATACATCAGATAACATGTATGATCTATTTGAGACTTATCATACTAACATCTATAGTTCTATAATCCATAAGAATACAGTCTTCATTATCATCTCAATACATATGTTCATACAAGAATAGTCCAACACCAAGTTCTTTAATATTTACATGCCACGGTCGAAACACAGCTAAACATAAGCATGCTTATACAAAACCATATATATCTAACAAAAGTAACTCCTACTGCTGAGGTACCGGTGGTAATGTCCGCACCACTGCCCTTAAGCAGGACCTTTGCCTTTGTCCAGACCTGTAGTTAGAGTTAGAATAGAGTGAGCTTGACGGCTCAGTGAGTAAAACAATATTTAAATGCACTTAGCAGGTAAGCATACATGGTTAAATCATCCGGTTGACATGAGTATCAATATACTAGTTTTATTGGATCTCATAATTTACCATGAACCAAAACAGAACACAGTAACAATGCCTTACTAGTCGACTAGGCCACTCTATAGTCGACTAATACTAACGGTAAGTCGACTAATTCTGGAGCTATTAGTCGACTAATTCTGCTTCACACGTACCTGCTTCTTTACTGGTAAACGGGGACTTTTGCAGTCGACTACTCTTCCTGGTATAGTCGACTAATTCCGGGACTAGTCGACTGAAGTTTCCTCTAGTCGACTAAAACTGTGAAAAGTTGTGCTACTATCTGTGGATCATCTATAGTCGACTACCATCTTGGTGTAGTCGACTAATACAAATTATTAGTCGACTGGTAGGTAAGTCCTAGTCGACTAAAACTGTGAAAAACAGATTTTTAACTTCTGTTTACCCTCTGTCTCTGGGATTAGTCGACTACAGTCTGTTTGTAGTCGACTAATCCTGCTATATCAGCAGTTCTCTGCTTACAGAATCACACCTATAGTCGACTAATTCCTGGACTTAGTCGACTTACTTACATAAAAACAGCTTGTTTAAGAAACTATTCCAGATCTGAAGTTAAAGAATCATGCATGATTTTATCATAGGACTTCTATCATGTCCATATACATGTACACAAACATATATACACATATGTTCTCCCCTTCAACGCCTCCGGTTCAACCCGGTCCCTTCCTCCAAAACACACAAACACAAACACAAACATATATACACATATGTTCTCCCCTTCAACGCCTCCGGTTCAACCCGGTCCCTTCCTCCGAAACACACAAACACAATCACAAACATATATATACACATATGTTCTCCCCTTCAACGCCTCCGGTTCAACCCGGTCCCTTCCTCCGAAACGCACAAACACATCATACCATATCAATATGCAGGATATGTAAAATATCATAATTTCATAAGCAACGGTAACAATTATTTGCAGAATTGAAAACACATGATCCCCAAAATACACCTAGGGTTAATACTTGCATATCCACATGCTTATTTCATTTCTTACGCATTTCTACTCATTTCTACTCATTTCTATTCATTTCTATTGATCATATTGATAAGATTTGTATGTTGTACTCACTTGTATGGCTGATCTTGGCTATTTGTAGTTGTTGCCTTTGTTGTTGCTACGGTTGCCTTGATCCTTGTTGTTTGCTACTTGAAAAGGAGGGAGTTCTTTAAGAGAGAGAGTGTTTTAAGAGAGAGAGAGTTTTTGAAAAAGTGTTGAATTCTCTTCATCTTTCTCTATTTATAGCTTCAATCCTTCCATAGATTTGTGCCATGTGTCCCTCCATAAATTTATGCCATGTGTCCCATCATTTTGTAAAAATATAAAGGAGAGGGGTTTATTTGTAAAATAGGAGGGTGAGGTGTTTCTCTTGACCAATCAGAACTAGCCATGGAGATGGAGATATTTTGATGGAATATTTGAGAAGCTTGGAGAAGATTGTGGAAGGAAAAGAAACTTGTGGAGGAAGAAAAAGTCTTATACCTGTATAAATACTTACGTATACACTTGTATATACGTACCCGTATAATACCCGTATAATACGGGTCTACTTCATACGCGTATTATACGCAGAATACAAAATCTCATGCATGCACTAATGACATTTTAGGAAAATAACAATACTTTAATTGAGGCAACTGTTACATTCTACCCTCCTTATGAAAGTTTCGTCCTCGAAACTTAACGTACCTTGGAATAAATGCGGATAGGCCTTTCTCATTTCCTCTTCCAGCTCCCAAGTGGCCTCTTCTATGTTTTGATTTCTCCACAAAACCTTGACCAAGGGAATATTTTTGCTTCTCAATTTCTTCTCTTTGCGATCAAGAATTTGTATTGGTTCTTCCGTGTAAGATATGTCTTCTATCATATGCAGGGGTTCATAGGAGATGATATGAGCAGGATCGGGCACATACTTCCTCAGCTGAGATACATGAAATACATTGTGCATCCTTTCTAAGGCAGGGGGTAGGGCCAAACGATAAGCAACCGGTCCAATCTTATCCAATATTTCAAACGGACCCACATATCTAGGGGCTAATTTGTTCTTATTGCCGGCGCGTCTCACTCCTTTCATAGGAGATACCTTTAGGAAAACACTATCCCCTACCTCAAACTCTAGTGGTCTGCGACGATTATCTGCATAAGCTTTCTGTCTGCTCTGGGCTGCTTTCATCCTTTCTCTGATTAGCTTGATCTTCTCTGTAGCTTCTTGAATTACATCGGGGCCAAATAGTCTTCTGTCCCCAACTTCCTCCCAACAGATTGGTGATCTACACCTCCTCCCATATAATGCTTCAAATGGAGGCATACCGATAGTGGATTGATAACTATTATTATATGCAAACTCCACTAAGGGTAGATAGTTGTCCCAACTTCCCCCAAAATCCAGTACACAGGTTCTCAACATATCTTCTAATATTTGAATGGTCCTTTCTGACTGTCCATCCGTTTGGGGGTGGGCTGCTGTACTGAATTGCAAGTTAGTACCCATAGCTCTGGACAAACTTTTCCAGAATCTGGATTGAAATCTTGGGTCCCGATCTGATACAATGGATTCAGGTACTCCATGTAATCTAATTATCTCTCGGACATATACCTGAGCCAATCTTTCCATTGAATAATTGATCCGGATAGGTAGAAAATGGGCAGATTTGGTGAGTCTGTCTACTACTACCCAGACTGTATCCAGTCCTTGGGACGTCCGAGGAAGTCCAGTGACGAAATCCATAGCAATTTGACTCCACTTCCATTCAGGAATAGGTAAAGGTACTAACAAACCTGGGGGCTTCTTATGTTCAGCCTTTACTTGTTGACAGACTAAACATTTGTGGACAAAATTGGAAATGTCCATCTTCATACCATCCCACCAGAAGTTATGACGTAGATCTTGATACATCTTTGTGCTTCCGGGGTGAGCTGTATAAGGTGTACTATGAGCCTCCTTCATTATTTCTTCTTTAATCTCTGCTACCTCTGGCACACATAGTCTGTGTCCAAGCCTTAAGACATCACCTTCTATGTGAAATTCCTTGAGTTCTCCTTCTTGCACTTTCTTCATCATCTTCTTTATTTGAGTATCTTCTTGTTGTGCCTTTTTGATCTTGTCGTATAGATTAATTTGGATACTCACTTGATTCAGTTGATACCCAGAATTTGAAGAATCAATGACTCGCACTTCTATTTGCATCTCTTCTAGGTCTCTTAATAGTCTTACTTGACGAGTCATCAAGGTGGCCAGTGTTCCTCCTGATTTCCGGCTCAAAGCATCAGCTACTACATTGGCCTTCCCAGGGTGGTATTGAATAGTAATATCATAATCTTTTATTAGTTCTAACCACCTCCTCTGCCTCATGTTCAGTTCCTTTTGTGTGAAGATATATTTTAAGTTCTTATGATCAGTAAAAACTTCACAAGACACTTCATACAAGTAATGTCGCCAGATCTTTAAAGCAAAGATCACAGCGGCTAATTCCAAGTCATGAGTGGGATAATTCCTTTCATGGGTCTTCAATTGCCGGGATGCATAGGCAATAACTTTTCCATTTTGCATTAATACACATCCCAATCCCAGTTTTGATGCATCACTAAAAATGACAAATCCTTCAGTCCCTGAAGGTACTACTAAGACAGGAGCAGATGTTAATCTGGCTTTAACTTCCTGAAAACTCCTATCTTGATCTTCTCCCCACACAAACTTCTTATTCTTTCTGGTTAATTGGGTCATTGGTGCCACAATCAAAGAAAATCCTTCTACAAATCTTCTATAGTACCCTGCTAATCCCAAGAAACTTCGAACTTCAGTCGCATTAGTGGGTCTATGCCAGTCTCGGATTGCTTCAATCTTTACCGGATCTACTGCTATCCCCTCTTTGGATATAATATGACCGAGAAATCCTACTTGCTCAAGCCAAAATTCACATTTCTTCAATTTTGCATAGAGTTGCTTCTCTCTCAAGATTTGAAGGACAATTTTAAGATGTTCCTCATGATCTTCCGGACTCTTTGAATAGACCAGAATATCATCAATAAATACCACTACAAACTGGTCTAAGTATGGTTGAAACATCCGATTCATTAGGTCCATAAATGCTGCCGGGGCATTAGTGAGTCCAAAAGGCATGACTAAAAATTCAAAGTGTCCATATCTTGTCCGAAAAGCTGATTTGGGCACATCTTCAGGTTTGACCTTCAACTGATGATACCCCGATCTAAGGTCTATCTTGGAAAATACACAAGACCCTTGCAATTGATCAAATAGGTCATCAATTCGAGGGAGAGGGTACTTATTCTTGATAGTTGCTTTATTCAATTCCCGGTAGTCAACACATAATCTCATACTCCCATCCTTCTTCTTGACAAATAGGACAGGTGCTCCCCAGGGAGATATACTTGGCCGAATAAAACCTTTGTCTAATAATTCCTGCAATTGAGTTTTAAGTTCTTTCATTTCTGCAGGGGGCATACGGTACGGTGCCTTAGAAATTGGGGCAGTACTAGGTATTACATCGATTGTAAATTCTACTTCCCGATCTGGGGGCAACCCTGGTAAGTCTTCCGGGAATACATCAGGGAACTCATTCACAATTGGAATAGTCATAATATCTACATCAATTCTGGTGGTATCCAACACCGAAGCCAGAAATCCTTGGCACCCTTGCTTCAATAACTTGGTGGCTTTGATAGCTGATATGTGAGGTATGTCATAATTTCCTTTCTCTCCTTCAAAGATAAACTCTGGAGTCCCTTCCATTTTAAAGATAATCCTCTTTTTATTACAATCCACATAAGCACCACTGGCAGACAACCAGTCCATTCCTAGTATGGCATCGAACTCCATTTCGCCTAGCTTTATCAGATCAACAAAGGTCTTCATTTCTCCAATTATCACTTCACAATTCGTATATCTAGTGCTAGCTATTAAATTCTCCCCTATAGGTGTAGACACAACCAATTGAAATCCTAGGGGTTTTGATTCTTGATTTAATTTATAAGCAAAAGCACTAGATACGAATGAATGAGTAGCTCCAGGGTCAAATAATATATGAGCAATATGTCCCGATACGGAGATCATACCTTCCACCACTGCATTAGAGGCCATTGCTTCTCGGTGGTTCAATGCGAAGGTTCTGCCTTGCACCCGAGGTTGCTGAACCGATGACTGGGTTGCAGCAGAACGTGGAGCATTACTGGGTGGCATGGAGTTACTGGCTTGTCCTCTGGAAGGATTCGTCCTCATGATCGGCCTTCCATTTCCTCTACTAAATCCTTGGCTTCCACGCGTGGTTGGACAATTTTTTCTTAGATGTCCCACTCCTCCACAATTAAAACAAGACCTGTCTGGGAGACAGTTTCCAAAATGATTTATTCTACACCTCTGACACCAAGGAGCCTCCGAGCCTCTGGGATGGAACGCAGAGGTAGTTCGTGTCTTCGAGGCGGTGTCTCTGTTCCTCAGCCACGTTCTCCCGTCTCTGGCTCCTCCTCCTCTATAAGTGTTAAACCCAGATCCTCTGCTACTGGCTGGTCCTGATGCCGTCCTCATAGGAGGTTCTTGATAACGGGGGCGCTTAGAATTGGGAATTTCTTCCACCCATTCTCCCTGACCTTCTTGTATGTCCATTTCTACCTCCAAAGCTCTTTCTACTGCTTGGAGATAATTTCTCAGTTGTAATGGAATCAGCCGGCCCCGAATATCTGATCTTAGGCCCTTTACGAACCTCTTTGTCTTATCTGCTTCACTCCTAACCAAAGCATTAGCATACCTGGATAGCTGAGTGAATTTCTGATCATACTGGGATACATTCTTAGAATCTTGACGGAGTTCCAAGAATTCTGTTGCCATTTTATCTCTGGCTGTCTCCAGAATGTATTTCTCAGTGAATTTGTTCACCAAGAACTCCCAGGTGATTGGTTCTCTTGTATTCTTCATACTAAGTTTCACTGCCCTCCACCAATGTTCCGCTTCCTTCTGGAACATAAAAGAAGAGAAGGACACCTTTTGTTCATCAGTGCAACTCATGACTTCCAGAATCTTTTCTATTTGTAGAAGCCATGCTTCAGCTTGCAAAGGGTCCGCCTTCCCTTCGAATACGGGCGGTTTCATTTTCTGAAACTGCTCCAGTGCTCGATGAGAATTGTTGTTGCTCGCCCTGTTTACTAATTGCGCGAGCCAGTCCGGCATCACCCCCGGAGTCTCCTCATTCTCTCTATATCGAGCTTCAGAGTCTTCATTATTGTTCGCGGGGTGCGCGCTCCCCATCTCGCTATAATGTGTCGTATCGAGTGACAGGGCTTCTTCAGGTGGTGGTTGGTTCAAATCCATGCGTTCGCCCTATATAAATATAAGGGCGTCTTATCAACACATTACACAATTTGGATTAAGTAGGGATAAAACTTTTTCTCATATACTCATACTAATAATGTCACTTGCGAAACAACAACTTGTTATATATGTATATATAGTTACATCCATCATGGATACAAAAAGTGTCATTCTGACATGCCTGCCTACTGGAATATCCGGACTACTTCCTGCGCATTCATAAGATATATGCCAGGGTACATACAACAACCCTACGGATATCCATTATCTAACATATTAGGCCTATATATATAAATACATCAAAAGTGTCAGTTATAAGATTCACCCCTCACAGGGTGGGGTATCCCCACTAGGATCCTTGCTAGTATTGTTGTTACTATCCAAATCCTCTTCGGGTCTTCCTCTTCGGGGTCTTCTTCTGATGACTCATCCCCGGCACAGTGCCAGTCATCTAAGTCATCATATAGATTCATGTCTTTTTCCCATGTCTCGTTCCAAAAAACACCTCCATAAGTAAAGCCCCTTCGAGTTTCTTCCTTAATCGTACTCGAGTGCTCCACTACTGATACTTCAACCGAATCTCCTATGACACTACTTGTGTCAACCGGAGTAGGTTCAGGCTTGTTAGATGCCTGCGACTCGACCTCTTCACCATCTATCCAGTTCAGGGGCATAATCATTTTTGCGGGGTCAGTTTCATCTGACTCATATCCCCAGTCCATCGAGTCCGCTATCCAGCTCTTACTCGAGCTGTCGGAATTAGAGGCTGACCAGAATATATCAGAGTCTCCCATCTATATGTAAACAGAACGGACATATTAATTTCGAGTCCATGAAATCATCTTAATCATATGACTATCATCAAGAACCAACATAATTAGACACACTTATAACTATACTTCTTGTCACCAAAAGACCAACTACTTAACTATAATCACATGTTTGTATGTAATAACCTAACAATTTCATCATCTCTTATTCCTTCTACATCTAAACCATTGCTCTGATACCAATTTGTAACGGTCCCAGTTAAAAATTTTTCCATTTAACATAATCATCTCGTATAATCCAAGCATGGGGCCCATCAGTATAAAAATACTTCAACACATACATCAGATAACATGTATGATCTATTTGAGACTTATCATACTAACATCTATAGTTCTATAATCCATAAGAATACAGTCTTCATTATCATCTCAATACATATGTTCATACAAGAATAGTCCAACACCAAGTTCTTTAATATTTACATGCCACGGTCGAAACACAGCTAAACATAAGCATGCTTATACAAAACCATATATATCTAACAAAAGTAACTCCTATTGCTGAGGTACCGGTGGTAATGTCCGCACCACTGCCCTTAAGCAGGACCTTTGCCTTTGTCCAGACCTGTAGTTAGAGTTAGAATAGAGTGAGCTTGACGGCTCAGTGAGTAAAACAATATTTAAATGCACTTAGCAGGTAAGCATACATGGTTAAATCATCCGGTTGACATGAGTATCAATATACTAGTTTTATTGGATCTCATAATTTACCATGAACCAAAACAGAACACAGTAACAATGCCTTACTAGTCGACTAGGCCACTCTATAGTCGACTAATACTAACGGTAAGTCGACTAATTCTGGAGCTATTAGTCGACTAATTCTGCTTCACACGTACCTGCTTCTTTACTGGTAAACGGGGACTTTTGCAGTCGACTACTCTTCCTGGTATAGTCGACTAATTCCGGGACTAGTCGACTGAAGTTTCCTCTAGTCGACTAAAACTGTGAAAAGTTGTGCTACTATCTGTGGATCATCTATAGTCGACTACCATCTTGGTGTAGTCGACTAATACAAATTATTAGTCGACTGGTAGGTAAGTCCTAGTCGACTAAAACTGTGAAAAACAGATTTTTAACTTCTGTTTACCCTCTGTCTCTGGGATTAGTCGACTACAGTCTGTTTGTAGTCGACTAATCCTGCTATATCAGCAGTTCTCTGCTTACAGAATCACACCTATAGTCGACTAATTCCTGGACTTAGTCGACTTACTTACATAAAAACAGCTTGTTTAAGAAACTATTCCAGATCTGAAGTTAAAGAATCATGCATGATTTTATCATAGGACTTCTATCATGTCCATATACATGTACACAAACATATATACACATATGTTCTCCCCTTCAACGCCTCCGGTTCAACCCGGTCCCTTCCTCCAAAACACACAAACACAAACACAAACATATATACACATATGTTCTCCCCTTCAACGCCTCCGGTTCAACCCGGTCCCTTCCTCCGAAACACACAAACACAATCACAAACATATATATACACATATGTTCTCCTCTTCAACGCCTCCGGTTCAACCCGGTCCCTTCCTCCGAAACGCACAAACACATCATACCATATCAATATGCAGGATATGTAAAATATCATAATTTCATAAGCAACAGTAACAATTATTTGCAGAATTGAAAACACATGATCCCCAAAATACACCTAGGGTTAATACTTGCATATCCACATGCTTATTTCATTTCTTACGCATTTCTACTCATTTCTACTCATTTCTATTCATTTCTATTGATCATATTGATAAGATTTGTATGTTGTACTCACTTGTATGGCTGATCTTGGCTATTTGTAGTTGTTGCCTTTGTTGTTGCTACGGTTGCCTTGATCCTTGTTGTTTGCTACTTGAAAAGGAGGGAGTTCTTTAAGAGAGAGAGAGAGTGTTTTAAGAGAGAGAGAGTTTTTGAAAAAGTGTTGAATTCTCTTCATCTTTCTCTATTTATAGCTTCAATCCTTCCATAGATTTGTGCCATGTGTCCCTCCATAAATTTATGCCATGTGTCCCATCATTTTGTAAAAATATAAAGGAGAGGGGTTTATTTGTAAAATAGGAGGGTGAGGTGTTTCTCTTGACCAATCAGAACTAGCCATGGAGATGGAGATATTTTGATGGAATATTTGAGAAGCTTGGAGAAGATTGTGGAAGGAAAAGAAACTTGTGGAGGAAGAAAAAGTCTTATACCTGTATAAATACTTACGTATACACTTGTATATACGTACCCGTATAATACCCGTATAATACGGGTCTACTTCATACGCGTATTATACGCAGAATACAAAAATCTCATGCATGCACTAATGACATTTTAGGAAAATAACAATACTTTAATTGAGGCAACTGTTACAGTGATGGTGAGCGATCTTGAGGAAAGGGTGAGCGAGGTGTTCCTGAAATTGCATAACATGATGGAGGCGATGGATGGATTGAGGCGGAAGAAGGTTGCCCTAAAAGTAAGGCTCCTGACTAGGCTCGAGGAGCTGAAGAAGGCGTTGGATGAGATATTCGTTCTTCAGGAGAGGGTCGCCTCAGCTCTGTCGGAGATCACTTTGCCGAGAAACTGGAGCTTAAGCACTCAAACACTCACTTGTTGTTAAGAGAGGCCTCGGAGGGAGGAGTCAGATGATCTGCACCTTAAAAGGCATCACGAGTCAAAGTCCCAGCAGTGGGAACACCCGAGGGGAGACCCATCGTCGGGAGAGCAACACTGCAGACTGGAACACTTGGGGAAGCTCGCATCTCCGCAGTGGAAGCACCCAATGGGAAACCCTTGTCGGGGGATAACGCTAAAGAAATTGGGTGATTTAAAGAGATCTTGGGGAGGCAAGAAGATGCAAAAGGCGAGAAGATTGAAGAAACTCATAAGTTGGAATAATGTTCAGGGCTTAAGTGTGAGGCACCTCTTAAACCCTCAAGACTCATGCAGCCCCTCGATCAGAAGCTTACACGTGTCACGACGAATCACATCTGAACTGTTGCCCATGATTCGTCGCACTAGCCTTAAGCGTCACACCTCTTCAAAAAGTGATGGTTATCTGACCAACGCGACAGTGGATGGGACATGCATTTAAGGCTCTGCCATTTTGTAGAGGCATGCTACAAGAAGACAAAAACTGAAGCGACACGGGTAGCCCGAGCTCAAGAAATCTGTCTCTTTTTCTCTCGGAGTCCTCGGTAGCACACAACTTCAAAGGGCAAATTCCTGACCTCATGTCAGAGAGGAAAGCAGTGGAGGCATCTATAGTGGTCAGTTTCCGACCCCTCGAGATTACGACACATATCCATCCAATCCCTTAAAGGATGCATGACACATGGCCCTCTCCAAAATATTTGAAGGAGAGTCCCAGTCTGATTCAAGCTCTAAGCAGTTCAAGCCATTGGAAGATTAGAGATAGGGTCAGTTACAAGTACCCCTATCTTCAAGCCAAATCTACATTTGAACCTAACGATTACAGTTTCAGAGTAGATTGATCATATCTACAACTGGACAAAGACCCCTGAATAAAGACAAATACAAGTTCTATCAATTCTAATAAGGATGTTTAACTCTAACCGCCTCCAAGATAAGCAGGTAAGATAGGATAGACCTTCAAATAGTTGAGAACTCTGCAGCCTTATCCAACAAGACATCCACTTGTACAAATAGACAACCCCCTCCAACGAGAAAGGGGACGATCAAAAAAACTCAAAACCCTAGTGCATGAGATAGGGCTATCACCATTATAATTTTCTTGAATTATAGCGGAATCCTCTCTCTCCTTCTCTGTTGTTTTTCCTTTTAAAGTTTTCACTTAAATCTTTGTGTTTGCGCTGATTTGATATCAGACTAATCAATCTCCCTAATTTTGATGCATGAATAAATTCTCCTGGAATTACGCACTGCAATCAGAGATTCAAGACCGGGCTACGATCTCTTTTTTAAAAAATATTATATTTCCTTAAGCGGCAGGCAGAATACATTTACCTTGCAATTTATTCTCCTAAAAATACAACGTAGGTGGCAAGAAAATACTCATTCATCTAAAAGCAACTTTTATGCGGATTAACAGCCATAAATCAAGAATCAATATCATCTCAAGAATTGAATACGTGATTAATATACATATACATTAAATCCTCATACCTGAAGCCATTGGAGAAGATTAGATGAAGGTTGAAGAAGACATTGATTCCTTCCTTTTGATCCTGCAAACCCTAATGCAGATAACCTCTTTTCTCTATCTCCTTTTCCTTTCACAAAACTCTTCAGTTTTCTTTCACTGATGGCTTCCAAAAAATTATGATCGATAGTTTTGTATTTCTTTTCAGGAGGAGAAAAGTGGGTCGCACATTTGCAAATAACCCTTGAAATAATACCATCCATCATGGTACCCTTATATCTCAAAAGTTTATATAAACTATATAAATGTAACTTTAATATGGGCCCCTTAATATCAGTTAACCTTGATTAGGAATCCAACAAATAACCAAGGTTATTGGTCCACCTTTAATGTGAGATTAACATTCTCCCACTTGGACCATTAACCGATTAGGTTAAAACTTTAGAAAACAAATAAAAGAAAAGACTCATTTTCAAAATATTTTGACTCCATTGGATTCCATACTGAAAAACTTTGACACGTGATCACGAATTTTAAAAACAACAACTGATAAGCCCAAATATGAAATACTGTAATACTGCAATTAGCTTGGACCACCAATGCGAGTCATAGCGGTTATACAACATCCACGTCATACTCCCTTCTATGTACCACAACATTGATAACACTTACTAATTGAGTCCATAACCATAATGACCCCTGTAATTGTCTTGTAAAGACATTTTCTGTTTAACATACATCCATACAAAATATGTGCACACATAATTGGATAACAGGAAACACAGAAACAAACTTTCATTGCGCAATAATGTCAATTACATAAGTACCAAAATATACATTTACAGATTGTCCAAAAGACCCATTCTAACAACATGTTCCTTAAATGTCTTTGGAGGCAATCCTTTTGTCATTGGATCAGCAACCATTAAAGTGGTACTTATACTTTCAATTGATACTTTCTGTTTCTCAACTCTTTCTCTAACCACCAAGTACTTCAGTTCTATGTGTCTAGAACCATTAGAGTACTTTCCATTCTTAGAGAAGAAAACGGCTGCTGTATTGTCACAATATATCTTCAGCGGCATGGCAATAGAGTCAACTACACCAAGTGCTGAGATAAAATTCCTTAACCATAATGCATGATTTGTGGCCTCAAAACAAGCTATGAACTCAGCCTCCATCGTGGATGAAGCAATGATAGACTGATTTACACTCTTCCACGAGATTGCCCCACCTGCTAGCAAGAAAATAAATCCGGAGGTAGACTTCCTGCTATCTGGGCAACCACCAAAATCTGAGTCCGAATAGCCGATCACCTCCAACTGATCTGATCTCCTGTATGTGAGCATATGGTCCTTCGTCCCTTGAAGATACCGCATAACCTTCTTAGCTAATTTCCAGTGCTCCATTCCTGGATTGCTTTGGTATCTTCCCAACATCCCTACAGCAAAACTGATATCTGGCCTGGTACAAGTGCTTGCATACATCAAGCTCCCAACAGCTGATGCATACGGAACTTTCTGCATTTGACCCTTTTCTAAGTCATTTCTGGGACACTGGCTCCCACTTAATGTGTCACCCTTCTGAATGGGTGCAGGACTGACTGAACACATTTCCATATGAAATCTTTCCAAGACTCGGTTGATATAACCTTTCTGAGACAGTCCTAGCAATCCTCGAGATCTATCCCTGAAGATCTCTATGCCAATCACATAAGCTGCCTCACCCATATCAACCATCTGAAAGTTCTTGGTAAGATAGCTTTTAGTTTCATACAGCAAA
Organism: Agave tequilana; assembly: GCA_038442645.1. NCBI lineage: Eukaryota > Viridiplantae > Streptophyta > Magnoliopsida > Asparagales > Asparagaceae > Agave > Agave tequilana. The sequence goes on along the minus strand of JAVJIF010010129.1, from coordinate 99,498 downwards.
CCAATATCACTACTGGCTAACAAGATGTCATCCACATACAGAACCAGAAAAATAAACTTGCTCCCACTGATCTTTAGATATATACACTGATCAACAGTGTTTTCTGTAAATCCAAAAGATGTAATGGTATCATTAAACTTTATATACCATTGCCTGGAAGCTTGTTTAAGTCCGTATATGGATTTCTTTAATTTGCAAGCCAAGTGTTCTTTACTTTCATTTGCGAACCCTTCAGGTTGCTCCATATAAATTACCTCATCCAAATCTCCATTCAGAAAAGCAGTTTTCACATCCATTTGATGTAACTCCAAATCATAATGAGCTACAAGTGCCATAATGATTCTAAGAGAGTCCTTCTTTGATACTGGAGAGAAGGTTTCTCTATAATCAATGCCTTCCTTCTGAGTGAAACCTTTAGCCACAAGTCTGGCCTTATATCGTTCGATATTGCCTTTAGAGTCGCGCTTGGTCTTAAAGACCCATTTACACCCGACTTTCTTACAGTTATCAGGCAATTCAACGAGATCCCAGACTTGGTTTTGGTCCATAGATTTCAACTCATCATTCATAGCATCAATCCATTTACTAGAATCATTGCATTCTATGGCTTGTGAAAATGAAACTGGATCTTTATTTATCCCAATATCATAATCAGATTCCTGTAGATACACCACATAATCATCTGAAATGGCAGATCTTCTTTCCCTTTGAGATCTTCTCAAAGCTGCCGGTTGTGGTGGTTCTACAATATTTTCAATGGCGATATCCTCATGGAGTGGTGAACCAATATCAATATGTTGTTCTGGTATCTCAACTTGATGATCAAGCTGAGGGACAACAATTTCTCTTGAAGGAAAGGTAATTGGGATATTTACCCTTACTACTTCAAGATCTACCTTTCTTGGTTCATCACTCCCACTAAATTCACCATTATCCAGGAATCTGGCATTACCAGTTTTAACTATTCTTGTACTATGGTTAGGGCAATAAAATTTGTATCCCTTAGACTTATCTGGATAACCAATGAAATACCCAGATATTGTTTTTAAGTCTAATTTCTTTTCTTGTGGATTATATATTCTAGCCTCTGCTAGACAACCCCAAACATGTAAATGTCTTAAACTGGGTTTCCTACCAGTCCACAACTCGAAAGGAGTTGTTGGGACTGCCTTACTAGGAACCCTGTTTAAGATATACATAGCAGTCTTTAAGGCTTCATTCCACAATGAAATGGGTACATTAGAGAAGCTCATCATGCTCCTAACCATATCCATAAGTGTTCGGTTTCGCCTTTCAGCAACACCATTCTGCTGAGGCGTACCTGGCATTGTGTATTGAGCACAAATACCACGCTTTTCTAGAAATTTGACAAATGGGCCAGGATGTTGTCCTGACTCATCATATCTACCATAAAATTCACCACCTCGATCTGATCTTATGATTTTAACCTTTCTATCTAATTGTCTCTCGACTTCTGTAATGAACACCTCAAGGATGTCAACAGCCTGAGACTTTTCATTAATTAGATACACATAACCATAACGTGACAGATCATCTATAAAGGTAATGAAATATCTCTCTCCCGTAAAACATGGAATTGAGAGTGGTCCGCAAATATCTGTATGAATTATTTCAAGGAGTTCTTTACTTCTTGTGGCACCTTTCTTAGTGTGTTTGGTTTGCTTTCCTTTTATACAATCCACACACATATCAAAATCAGTGAAATCTAGGTTATCCAAAATCCCATTCTTCACTAATCTTATTATTCTATCCCTGGAGATATGCCCCAGTCTCCTATGCCACAAGATAGAGGATTTTTCATTTATTAAGCCACGTTTAATACCAACATTCGAATGCAGAGATAATAAAGATTGTGCAAACTCATCATTCAATGAAATTTTATATAAACCATCACATAAAATTCCATGTCCAACCGGAATTGAATTATACATTAAACTGAGTTTTCCACAACTGAATAAAACAGAATATCCAAAAACATCTAATTTGGATATTGACATTAAGTTCCTAGAAATCGAAGGTACATAAAAAGTATCTTCAAGATCCATCTGATGTCCCGTCTCCAAGAGTAGTCGATAAGTACCAACATATTCGACCTCCACTTTGAGACGGTTCCCCATAAAGACGAATCTCTCACTTTCCTTCAGTTTCCGGGTTGTAAGGAATCCCTGCATTGAATTAGTTATATGAGTTGTGGCTCCAGAGTCAATCCACCAAGTATTAGAAGGTACTTCAGCAAGATTTGATTCATAACATACAAAAGAAAGATTTATACCTTTCTTTTCGAACCAAACTTTCCTCTTGTTGCAGTCCTTCTTCACATGTCCCTTTCTGCCACAGAAGTAGCACTTGACAGTGAAGACCTTTCCATGACCTTGGCTGCTTTCCCCATGGTCATGCCCTTTCTTTGATGGAAATCTCTTACCTCTTCCATATTTACCTTTCTTATGGATACCTCCTTGAGTTACTGCCAATGCTGAGTGATGCCCTTCTTGCCTCAGTCTCACTTCCTCTTGTACACACATACCAGTTAGCTCATTCAAATTCCACTTATCTTTATGAGTGTTGTAGTGAATCTTGAATGGCCCAAACTGAGGAGGAAGTGAGTTGAGGATGAACTGTACCAAGAAGGATTCATCCACTTTCATACCCAGTGATCCTAACTTAGCAGCCTTATCAGTCATATTTAGAATGTGTTGTTGAACTCCTCTATTACCATCATATTTCATGGTGGTAAGTTCAGCCATAAGGGTGTCAGCTAATGACTTATCTGCAGACTTAAATCGGTCTCTTACAGCAGATAAAAGTTCAGATGCACTAGTAGTATGTGGGAGGGAAGTCTTGATGTTATTGGCTATGGTCATCTTTATGAACATGAGACTGAGTCTATTCGACCTTTCCCAAGCTTTGGCATGGCTAACCTACTCTGCTGTACTTTCAGCAGTCACTTTATCAGGTTTCTCTACCAAAAGGGCCATGTCTAGGTCCAGGACACCCAGTGTAAACTGTACATGCTCAAACCACTCAGAGAAATTTGTACCATCCAGGGCTGGAATGCTAGGGGCATGAGTGTGAAGGGAAGTAGGGACGTTCACTGAAACATAATAGGACATTGCTCACATTAGGCCACGAATCAATACAATAACCTTAAATTTAATTAAGATGAACTATTGATATCACTTTGATTTCTCCTTTGGGCGAAACCTAAGCATATCTAGTGTTCACTCTTTAGGTGAGAACTTTTATCACCTACGTAGGTCTAATATAATTTATGTCACTTAGATAGTAAGTCATGTTACCTTTGGGTATCCAATTCCACACCACTAAGTTACATAAATTACACTACCCTACCCCGGTTCATAATTATTTGAAAGAGACTTTCCTTTGGGCCAGTCCCAATCTCCTAACTAGAACCGCCATCGAGAGTATTATTGTCTTTAATGTCACTTACATTGACAAGTCTTTTATGTAGTTGTATATTCATAAGGTTTACTAACATAGGTCACTTTGGCAACTACTATATCAATAAGCCTTATGAATACAAAAACTAACCAATAATATTCTCTAATCTTTTATTTGAGTAATCCCTTAATACTCTAATTCATTACTTGACCAACATCAATCAATATTAACACCATAACTTAAATGTATAACATACTTTAATGATTGATTATAAACAACCATTAGTCGACTACAAGGAAAAACTAGTCGACTTGGGTCAAGTCAAGTCGACTATAAGGAAAGACTAATCGACTTGAGTCAAGTCAAGTCGACTACACATTTAGGTCTAGTCGACTAGGGTAAGGAAAAGTTAGTCGACTATACCCTATAATTAGTCGACTACAAATTTTATCAGTCGACTACACATATTATTAGTCGACTCCTGTTGGAAGGCAAACTCTCGGTTAAATATTAGTCGACTTGGCAAAAATGGTTAGTCGACTATACACTTTACTAGTCGACTAATCAAAAATATAAGTCGACTCCTGTTAGAAACAGAGAGTTCTCAACTTTCGGGAAAATAAATTAGTCGACTATAACATATGATTAGTCGACTAATAGTCGACGAAACAGTTATCAAATGGCAGTTCCTGTTCCGATGACTTAATCAAAAATTAGGGAAAATTATGGTTTCTTAATCCTAAATTTTGATCCCTATTAATTGCATAATTAGAGGAGTATGAACATGATATTAGGGTTATGTAATCCTCTATAAATTTCACAATTAAAAGATCAAAAAATTTGATTTATGAAACATTAATCAAAACCCTAATTTACCATAATCTTTAATCCAAGATGTATTGATTCTTAACACGGCTCTGATACCAAATGTAAGAATTAAAAGCAACTTTTATGCGGATTAACAGCCATGAATCAAGAATCAATATCATCTCAAGAATTGAATACGTGATTAATATACATATACATTAAATTCTCATACCTGAAGCCATTGGAGAAGATTAGATGAAGGTTGAAGAAGACCTTGATTCCTTCCTTTTGATCCTGCAAACCCTAATGCAAATAACCTCTTTTCTCTATCTCCTTTTCCTTTCACAAAACTCTTCGGTTTTCTTTCACTGATGGCTTCCAAAAAATTATGAGCGATAGTTTTGTATTTCTTTTCAGGAGGAGAAAAGTGGGTCGCACATTTGCAAATAAACCCTTGAAATAATACCATCCATCATGGTACTCTTATATCTCAAAAGTTTATATAAACTATATAAATGTGACTTTAATATGGGCACCCTTAATATCAGTTAATCTTAATTAGGAATCTAACAAATAACCAAGGTTATTGGTCCACCTTTAATGTGAGATTAACATCATCACCTCCGATAAGCATAAAAAAGTAGCAATCATGTCTGACAAAATCATGATGTGAGCAATGGAGAGCTTAAACAGACTGCCCGTATGTCAAGGCGAATCAAAACAAGTTTATTTGTTTGGTTATGTTTTTCAAAGAGAAACTGATTTGTTATTGTCTAGAATCTTTTTGGTGTTTGGGTTATAATACTCCTTGGAAGAAGGCAACTTCATTTTCTTCAATCAGATGTGGTCCTTTCTTGTTGTTTGGGTTCGGGTTAGCTCTTACGCACGCGTTGGACCACACGGTGTGAGCTGTTGATTGAGAGAGTATCTAATATTTAAAGTAACAATAAAACTTAACATTTTCGTTTTCCAACTCTTCCGAATAAAATGTCATTTATTCTAACAAAATGGCAAAGAATTAAAAAATGAAAAAAAGAGAAAACTAAATATGGCCTGAGTTTTATTTTGAATTATTATGACAATCGCCTGAATGATTTTTTTGATATGTAGTTTGCAATGGAGGATGTGAAGTTGCCATATTGCATTACACAAGGTGCAATGGAATAATATTTATTATATGCATCTTTATGTTAAAACTTATTCAATGGGTTTCAATGGATGGATTTATTATGTTCGAATCATTGGTGGGTATCTGTTAGCAAAAATATTTTTTTCGAATTTTTTGAATTTTTTTTATTCTCTCTGAATAATTTTGTTCTTATTTTTTTCCCCTCTTAGCTGGCGCTAGCAATTCATTCGTAATGGAAAGCAAATAGAAAAGCTAACCTAAACTTTTCTGAATCTTAAATACCCACTCGATCCAACGGCTCACATGGTCCGACGCACGAAGGAGCTTAACCCTTTACATCTGTTTGTTGCCATTCCAAAATGTGTTGTTTGTGATTACAATTCCACATGACATTGGGCTACTATGTGTTGAGTTGATATGACTATTTGGTGTTTCCCATGCTTAATTAATCATATGCTATAATAATTACACCCCATTTTTTGGGGTTAACAAATATATTGACTCCTATATCTAGCTGAAAGCATGAATATCAATTTCTATACCAGGTTGAAAGCATGAATGTCAAATAGCTTGGTGGTAGACAACTACAGATTGTCTCATTAATGCTTGCTTTCCTCTCATTAATGCTTGATTTCCTTTTGTTTATTTTAGTTATTTATTTCTTCTTCTATGTTTTCTTCCTTTTCTTTTTTATTTAATCCGTATGTAATAAAGTTTCTACCGGTAAAAGGGGCTCTCTCTCTCTCGCAAAGTTAAGAAAACTATAAATATTTAAGGTCATATATTGCTTCAATCACAGCGTTCAAAGACGTACACAGCTCTACTAAAAAAATTCTAAATTTTCAATTATCAGAAAAATCAACTTCGCCCCTAATCTATTGTTCTAACAAGTAATACAAGAGTTTTTTTTTAGTGATATTAGTTTCATTATCTCTTCACTAGTTAAAACACAATGAGGACTCTGTAACCTTTGTGTATTTGTTTCAATTTTTTTTTTAAAGAATGTTAGATTTGGGAGGTGAGGTGTCCGTAGTAATCAGGAAGAAAAAAATCACTAGCATTTAGTATTAAAATATATTATCGAATGTTTTCCTGAATATTCTAGAAGGTTCCATAAATTTAACCGAAAAATAATAAATTTAATTAAAAAGAAAAAAAACCACAAACTCCATGGGCGGGAAGAAGACAGACTCCGTTTGAAAACGGAATCCCACCTCCACAACCACCAAACAAAATAAAAAAGCTGGCGAATAAAAGCAAACAGTAACACACTCTCTCCTCCTTCTCACGTGCTTTAATTTTCTCAAACAGGGAAACATTAAAAAAAAAGAATTAAAAAAAATTATTTCTTAATTTAGAAAAAGACACACAACAGTAAAATTTATTGGTTTTTAGTATAAATGATGACATAGTTTAGGGATTTAATATATTAAATAATAAAACTCAAAAGACCTCCTCGATCAAAATCCCCCCTTTCGTTGACATTCTCCGCACCATTCGCGGGTTTAAACCGCCCCTTTTGGGGACCGATCCTCTTAAAACGCCGGATTCTTTTTGTTATCCGATCGCTCGTTTGCTCTGTTGGGTCTTCGAAAGATGAGATTTTGGGAGATGGGTAGGTTTTGTTTGGGTTATTAATCAATGGGTTTCACCATTTTGGACTCTCTGTGCTGTTTCTTTAGGGATTTTTTTTACGGCGATCGTTTATTTAATCTTTTGTGCATTTGTTGGTGATGATCTTATAGATTTTTGTTGGTAAGTTTTTTGGGGGTTGAGAATTGTGGAATGGATCGAAGGAGTTGGCTTTGGAGAAGGAAATCATCGGAGAAGAGTCCAGGAGAGACTGAGAGCTCAGGATCAGTGTCCTCAATCTCTGAGCGATATTCTGATGATCAGGTTTTTTTTTTTTCCCAACGATTTTCTTTCGTATTTTTATAGGATTTATGATGAATAGCCTAATTCGAAGAATTCAATGTTCTGAGCAAATGCAGTTATATGTGAGTGTTTGAGTAGATTAGTTCCATTGAAGAAGTGAAGGATCTGCTTCTGTTTGATGTTTGATGTTATTATTTTCAATTACATTATTGTATTTGTTAGTCACCCCACAAGTTTTGCTTCCATATTGTGTTCTTTCTTTGAAGAAGGGAAGGTTAGTGCCATTTTAACTAAAAGGTTGGCTGTCCATGTACATCTTCACCTTGTGGTTTAGTGTTTACAAATTATCATGAACTATGAGAAGATGATGGGTTTCATTAAGTAGGGTGCTTGGATGGGATTATTTATTAATTTATTTATTTCGGGTGGTGAGTATGATGATTGTTCAATCTGTACATTATGCAGAATTTTTTTTTTAAGCCAGGCGCATCAAATTCAGGCTGCTGATTTTGTTCTGTAAATTTTCTGTGGGATGCATGGTCCGATAACCAGTCAACTATGTTTTCCTTTACGCAAAATTTATAGTTTTCTGTGTCTTGTTATGTTAACTCACAAGATCCATCAAAACTATATTTGCCTAAAGTTAGAAAATTTTCAGGGGACCCTCATTAACAAGCTGAGTTTTTCCGTCAGAAACCAGGACCAGTAGCAAATTTCAGGGGTTCTAGGAGAAACTAGTTTTGCTTTCTTCAGAGTTTGTGAGGAAAATAGGGTGCCTTGCAGAGGAGGTTCCACACAATTTAATCATCTGTTCGTCTGAGATTTTTCATTTTCAAATAAAAGCAAGCTTTTGCAATTAGTTCGGCGCTATTTATTTTTGTACTCTAAGCTTTTTGTTTTACATTTATAAAATCTCTGTGGCCTCTTAGTTTCGCTTTGGCCTACTAAGCTTTTTCCATATTGTTGCAAGTATTATTCTCTGCTTCTGAATCTCTTATCCAATTTGGTTTAGAAAAATTGAGAAACGGAAAAGTTCTTTCTGATTATCATTATCTGGTTCTAGTGGAAAATAAGGAAAAACAAAAGGAGAGGAAATGGAAGTGAGAAATTTCATTTGATCTTCTGCAACTTAGCGAAAGGTAGAGAGTTTAATGGGATGGTTGATCCTTGATGGACTGTGTTCAATGCTCAATGGATCTTATACTCAAGCTTTTTTAGGTTTTGATTGGATCTAGCTGATCTTACTCGGGTACTCTGGATTAACTTTTAAGCCAAATGATTTTTCCTCTCAAGAGCTACTGAATTTGAATGGGTTCCTAACACGGAACAAGCTTTCCTCTCTTCTTCTTCTCTCATTCTTTTAAAACTTGGCCCCCCTTCATTTACTTTGCCTTCTCTTTCGCCAGCCAAGCACAGTGTTCAGGGTTATGCTTGCTTTCGGAGAGGATCATCTCAGTTGATCCATTCCCATTTTAGTTGCATTGAGAAGATAGACTCACCTTTCTCCAATTATCTTATTTGTACAACAGGACAAAAATTGAACATATTCTAAATTTTCATATGGAGTTGAAGCTTTATTCCCGTTTCTTGTTCTTGGTTTGACTTCCACAGGAATCTGTTATCTATTTGAACCAGTAAATACGAGGAGCTTAATTTGCAAATACTTCTAGAACATATTATTTTCTACAATGTAAGAGAGACTTACATAGTTTTGTACAATAAACTTGTTAGACATCCAAATGCAACAACATTTTCACATTACTTATAAGTTAATATGGATCAGCAGTTCCTATTATATGTTAAAACTTAAAACACTGAAGGATACACAACAGTCTACATGCTTTGGCAGCAAGAATGAGATTTCGGACAGATACTGTCAACTCTGCTGTTTTTTTTCAGTCAACACGACCCAATTTCATAGTGTCATAAATACAGGTAACTCAAGGTGGATCATGTATAACAAATTTCTTATCGTTGAAACTTGTAAAAGAGACTACTTTCAAGGTAGAGCAGAAGATATTGCAGTCCTTTCATGATTTAATCTATGAGTACATCTTGATTTCCTTTTTTGTAATGAGCACATTTTACATTGATATCGCATCACTTTGTACCAATGTATTACTGAGCTATGTTCTTTAATGAGATGTATGTGTATTTTGTGTGTTATATGTGTTTAAAGATTTACATCTTTGGCTATAAATATGTTAATTTTAAGAAATTCATTCAAGTTCATGCCTTTTGTGTAACTGTGATGGGTTCTAATAGTAATGTCTGGGTGTATATGATTGTTGAACAGGAGGCATTAAGAGCTTCTCCTGTAAGTGCTTCCCCAAATAATACTCAGTCCACCGATGTTTCATCCAAAATTGTGAGTCATGAAGTTCATGAAACCATCAAGAGCCTTAACGAGAAATTATCAGCTGCTCTTTTCAGCATCAGTGCAAAAGAAGATTTGGTGAAACAGCATGTCAAGGTTGCAGAGGAAGCTGTTGCAGGTATTAACTTATATTATCTGGCATCCTAGTGTCATGATAGATATGCTCCTTTGTATAATATTGTCCTTTGGTAAAATCGATATCCATAGGGCTGGTGCTCCTTTTCTTTTATAAATCACGAAAAGGATTCATATCCATCAAATGGAGGTAAGATTCTATTTCATATGACATATATTTGATTGATTATTGATGTATAGTGATTAGGCCTGTTCAACCTGTCACCCAACCTCTTTTCTTCTTCTAAATAATATTAATATATTAATTTAGATAAAACATGGATATTATGGAGAAATTAATCTAAGAAGGCTTTAGAAATAAACTACACAAGAAATAACCATATAAAGCTACTAACTCACAGCTATGTAGCACGGACTCTCCTGTCATGATATCGTGTTCGAAACGTGTCCGACACGCGTGCCGTGTGTATTTTAAAGAATTTGTCACGTGTCACGTGTCGTGTCCATTTCAACGTTGCCGTGTCCGTGCAATATAGAGTCACAATAATGTATAACTTATGCATCATTCTAGGAAAAGAGAAAGAAGAGAAACAAATAAAGAAATAAAGTTGAGAAAGAGATATAAGAAAAAGGAAAGAAAAGAATTAAAAGAATTATCATAATATCTGGGAGGCAAGTAGCGAAAATGGTGGTGGAGGTGGTCCGCTGGCAATGAACATATTACCGATTCGCTAGCAGTGATTGATGTGTCTGATTAGGGGATATTTGCATGTTGCTGCCAAATAGAAAGGCAATAATGGTAAATTAGAATTGGAAATAGATGCATTCTTATGAGGGTATTGGTGATGTACAATTATGATGGTAATAGCAATGATTAGTTTGATAGTTTCATAAATGTTAAAGTAAAACATGCATTGTGGTCTATAATTAATGAAAAAAACAGGGTGAGAATACCTTTCTAAGTGGATCAAAGTAGAGCTGCCACCACCCTCCTACTGCCTAGGCAGTTACTTTTAAAATGATGTCAATGTGTTTCATATTTTAGAAAAAAGTAAGAGACTGCTTGAATTCATAGTTGAAATCAGTTCATGGATCTTAATAAATATAAATCTACCCCCGCAATACAGGTTCTTACAACTTTTCCTTCCTATATTTTATTCAGACTCACTGGTACAACATGATGCTAATGTATGTGGATTCAGCACAGGTCAAATCATAGTTGCTGTGACGTGTTTAAGTGGATTAGGATGCACATAATGACTTCAAATTTTGGCGAATATAGACTGTTGATTTGTGGCATTTGTCTTATTTAACACTTCGATCAAGGGTAACTGCCAGGTGAACTTTATTTTACACCGATGATTTTTTTTTCTAACGTAGACAATTGATGAACAGACTGCAATCACCTTACCTCTGAATATGTTAGATAATCCTTAAGTTGATAGCATCCTGCAAGCAGCTTGACCCTCTTTAATCTTAATCATAGCCCATATTCACTCCACTCTTGAAACTCCTAATCAAATGCTCTCTCCTGGTTTCCTACACTTCCACCTTGATGTCTCGTGCACTCTTATGCCAGTGAGTTTAGTGTTTTCCAAAATTTGAAGTGTCTCATGTTAACTAGAATACGCACCCATCCTTCATCATGAAATAGGCTAAGGAGGCAGCCTTCTATTGTTTTCTTAGTAACATATAGTATGCGCAAACTCCAAAGACTTGAGATGAAGACTTTGTGTTATTGCCCTTTAACATGTCATGTATCCATTGGACAAACTTCAGTAATGTATTTAATATAGCTGGGTAAAAGTGAAAATTGTTAATTAAGTAATTTCTTGGCATCGTTGCAGCTGAGATATTTCGGTACAGTTTCACCACACCTGAAGTGTTCTTTTTCCTAGTAGAGTTTGAAATTCCAAGTCAAGTTGATCGGGTGTTTGGTTTGTGAGTGAAATGAAATGTGCACATCTTAGTTTACTGTGGTAAAACAGCTAGTGCGCAAGTAGCTGCTCGATGGCCTAACATATCGGTGCTATCAAGTTCTGTGAGAGATTTGCATAATGCTAAGATCAAAGAATATTTATCATGCTGGAATCATCTTCATCAACTTAAGAAACAATTTCTTTGTTATCCAGCCATATTCTAAATTGTTAACTGACTTGTCTGAGAACTGTTTTGTCTGGATACTGAAATGTTTAAACTCTTAATTACTTTTTTCTAGGGTGGGAAAATGCAGAAAACGAAGTTGCAGCTCTAAAGAATCAGCTTGAAGCCACAGCTAAGAAGAACTCTGCATTGGAAGACAGGATTGGCCATCTCGATGGAGCCCTCAAGGAATGTGTCAGGCAGCTAAGGCAATCAAGGGAAGATCAACAGCAGAAATTTCAAGAGAGCCTCATTAAGAAGACCAATGAATGGGAGTCCCAAAAGTTTGAGCTTGAAACCCGTGTCTCTGAGCTCCAAGCCCAACTAGAAGCCAGAAAAGCTGAAGCCAGCATCTCCGATGGCCATGACTTCCAATTAAAACTCCAAGCTCTTGAGAAAGAGAACTCAACTCTTAAGGTTGAGCTCCTTGCTGCATATGAGGATCTTCAGATGAAGACTTTGGAGAGGGAATTAAGCACTCGAGCAGCTGAAACAGCCAGCAAGCAGCGCTTGGAGAGTATAAAGAAGGTTACTAAGCTTGAGGCTGAGTGTCGAAAACTACGGGCTGCTGCGAAGAGGTCATCACCATTTAAAGACTACAAGCCCTTAACCAATTCAGTTTGTGTCGAGAGCCTTACAGATAGCCAATCAGATAATGGGGAGCGGCTATTTGGTGTGGATATTGAGCTTAGCTGCTCTGATTCATGGGCTTCAACTCGAATTACTGAACTTGATCAGTTCAAGAGTGACAAGGTCAGCACAAAAAATCTCACTTCTTCTCTGGAGATTGACCTGATGGATGATTTTCTTGAGATGGAAAGGCTTGCTGCATTGCCTGAGGACAATCATGGGGGATCTAGCTTGGAGCGTGATGCTGATGTTAATCTTTCCATTGCTACGGAAAACCCATCGAAGGCTGAGTTTGAGGCCTTCAGATGCAAGATGGGTGAGTTGGAGGAGAAGATTGAGAAGATGGCAATTGAGAAACGAGAAGTGGAGATGGTTTTAGCCAAAACTGGACATCAGCTCAAGGTTTCTTGTGATCAGTTGATAGTAGCCGAGGATAAGTTGGTTGAGCTGCAGCGGCAGCTGAATTCGACAAATGGGTCAAAGCATGCCTTTGAAATGGAAGTAGAGGCCCTGGAGTCACGGAAAAAAGAACTAGAGTCTAAGCTTAAAGCAACGAGTCTTGAAGTTAAAAACCTTCGTGAGAAGGTGGGGTTCTTGGAAGGGAAGTCTGCAGAATTTGCAACTAAGTGTCAGAATATGGAGGCATTGACATTGAAGAGAGAGCAACTGGAGGCTCAGCTCCTGTCCGCACATTTGGAAGTGCAAAAGCTACAGGAGAAGGTAAAGCTATTGGAGGGAAAAGTTGAGGATGAGAGGTGTGTATCTGCTAAACTTGAAGCAAAGTGTCAGAATATGGAGGCAATCGAGTCCGAGAGGATGGGCTTGGAGTCGAAGCTTGTATCAGCACAATTGGAAGCAGAGGAGTTACAAGAAAAAATAAGGTTGTTGGAAGGGAAACTTGAGGAGCAAAGGGCAATTTCTGTAGAGTTTACCTCTAAGGTGGAAGCTTTAGAGGAACATAGAGAAACATTAAGATCTCAACTTGAGGCTGCAAATGTGGAAGCTGGGAATCTTAGGGAGAAAACAGGAAAATTAGAAAAGGAGGTCGAACTGGAGAGGGTATTGTCTGCAGAGTTTATTTCTAAGGTGGTGGCTTTAGAGGCAAAGGAAGAGACATTGAGTTCTCTGCTTGAGTCGGCAAATTCAGAAAATGGGAAGCTAAGAGAGAAAATGGGGATATTAGAAAAAGAAGTCAAAGTGGAGAGGGAATTATCTTCAGAACATGCAGCCAAGTGTAAATCTTTGGAAGCCTTGGAGGCAAAGAAAGAAGAAATGGAGTCCCAGCTCAGTTCAGCTCATATAGAAGTTGGTGAACTATGTCAAAAGGTGGGTTTATTAGAAGGGAAAGTTGAGGAACAGAGAGAGCTGCGGTCTCAGCTTGAGTCAACACATCTGGAAATCAGGAAGCTATCTGAGAAGGTGAACTTTCTGGAGAAGGAAATTGACAGGGAGAGGGAAGTGTCTGCGGAATTTGCAGCAATGTGTCAGAGCTTGAAGGATGAGCTAGTAAGGACGAAGTGGGAAGTGGAGTTTCAACAACCTGTAAGCTCACCGGTTGAGCTGAAGATAAGACAGGTAAATTTCAGTAGGTCCATTTATTTGTTTCTTCCTGGTGTTTTTTTTTTTCACAAAAAGGGCCTGCATATTTATGATAAACTTCTCTCACTGCTGCATAATCTCAAGACTTGAAGTGGTCTACCTGCCAACTGAATAACCTAACAAGAATCACGAGAATGGTCATGTCTCTGTCCCAAAACTGCAACAAATGGATTGGGGGTTTATTTATGGTTTTATATTGTGTCAGATAATCCAATTATACAAATGTCATATATCTATCATAAATTGCTGATTAGACTATTAGTATATTGCAGTTGTGAAGGGTGTTAGACATACATCTTTGCCACATAATGAGGTGGAGTGCGCACCTACAACATATCCGAAATCTCAGTTCTGTTTATAAGTTCAATCTGCTCTAGTTGTTCTACCCATTATGCATATCATCTTTCCATAATTAGCTTGAGCTTTTGGATATAGTGGTAATCGACAACTTTTGTTGACTGCATTCTAAATGTTTGCATGCCACTTGTTGGCTGAAGCGAAAATAAAATCTGTTTCATTGATTTGAAGCCATCAAATTCGAGGTAATCAAAACCTAATTAAAATGCTGCTAGCCCTTGTTTACAATTAGCCGGAAACTAGAAAAAACAGAGACAGAATTGCAAATGTGAACATTCTGATCACATTTTGGCTCCTACCACAGTAACTTCATTTAAGATTTAGTACAATGCCGTTTCAGAGCAATTCTTTGTTAAAAATTACTTGATATTGTGCAAAAGACTGCTAGGGTTATAATTCTTGTGGATTAAACACATTGCTGTTTCAGATCTAACAACAGATGTGGGCCTGAACGAATTTAAAATAAAAAACCAGTTTAGCATTTTTGGTTTCACATTTGGAGAACTCATGCAAAATCCACCTTGTTTTGCCTGCAGGAAAGGGGGTTTGCTGCAGCCGCGGGGAAACTGACAGAGTGCCAGAAGACGATAGCCTCTCTTAGCCGCCAGCTGAAGACATTGACAGACTTTGATCTAATGCTCGAATTGGAAGAGCCACCGCTCGATGATAAAGAGAACTTCAGCAGCTCTTCGCTTCCCAATGGTCAAGAGAGTGGGCTGAGACCATCCTCTGCATCTTCACCATTGCTCGAGTTTGAAAAATGTTTATCACCAAGTAGGAGCTACGTACAGATACAAAGTTAGTAGGATACAAAGATACAGGGAACTTTATGTGTGAAGTGATTGGGGACTATTTTCTTTATGTTGGAATCCCGCTTTGAGCAGTAAATAGAAAGAAATGAAAGGTTATATAGTTCTAATTATGTACATGTGATGTGAAATTTTGTTGTGTCATTTTGGTTGGTGCCCAGGATGTTTTAGATAGACTATTAAAGCATTCTATTCTAAATTTATTAAAAAAAAAAAAATCAAAATAAAGCATGTTTATTTGTGTTCCTTTAGCTTAAATAAGACTCTCTGACTGCATTTTTTGCTTCGCAACAATTTTGTACTTTGTATGCATACCTCCAGTCATATTTCTAGCATGCTGTGAAGTATCAAAGTTATAATTTTACTATATATGTATTTTTAATGTCTTTAATAAAAGATATGAACTGAGGAGACATTAAGCTAGATCACCCAATTAAACCTAAGGGGCTTCAAATCACCCACGTACATCCCAATTGTTCTTTTTTGCGTTAAATATCTCCCCTTCTTGGAAAATTTTAAACTTACGAAGAAATACAATGTTTATGAGAGAAATAATTAGACAAATGAATTTTAATCACAATGGTTCTATGGTGTAGTGGTTAGCACTCCAGACTTTGAATCTGGCGACCTGGGTTCGAATCCCGGTAGGACCTTTTTTTTATAATAATTACAATTTTACTTTATTTTTTATTCTGGTTCTTATCAAATTTACCCTGTAAAATTTTAACGTGTGTTTTTTCTCGACACCAGAAATTAATTTCCTGACAAAAGAAGCACATGTTTTCCAAAGAAAAAAAAAGGCAATTGCACTTCAAAACATTGAGGCATTATTCTTAATTTTTCATGATAAAAACTAGGAAAATTAATTTGGGCAACTCACTATTGAACACTTTCGCCATGCAAAGTAAGTTTCCAACTTATTCATGCTTAAAAAGTAGTTTAATTCAGCTTCCATATAATAGTTTCTTCGCAAATAGACACAAAAGACTCTTAAAAAATGAACAATATTATATCCATGCTTAAAACTTCATCAAAATATGAAATAACATTTTTGTGGTTCAGTGGCTTGACTTTGATCCACACAAGGAAAAAAATTACATATTAGAAATTAAACAGCTATAATAACAACAACAACAATTTCTTTTCATCATCTATAAACAGAACATAAAGAATACAAGGTCATCTCTAGTGAGCATACAGCACAACCCAACTGCAGAAGTGAAAGCCACAGAGGAAACTTGAATCAACAACTTTCTATGCTGATGAAGTGTAAGTTCAGTGTGATGTATCCATTAATCCTGATGCCTCGGCTGATTTCTCTCTCTCTTATATGCTCTGAAGAGGTCAAGACCAAGAAAAAAGTTGAGCAAGTTCATTCCAGCCATGCCAGAGAGAGCCAGAGGAAGCTCAATTCCCTTCCCAAACTTTGGTGCATCGATGAAGAGTTTGTACGTTACAAGGATGTGGCATCCGAGCCTTGCTGTGAAGAACGTAGCCCAGTTGAGAATCCACTCTACTGTCACCATTCTACTGTTTGCATTGCGGAACCCAGCCATTCGGCGTACTTTTCTAGCATGAAGAAAGATGGAATGCAACTGCAAAAGACCAAATACCAATCTTACTGTTCAGTGGGTCAGACATGCGTGTATTTGAAATAATTACAAATTTAAGAGGTTGAAATAAATACATGCGGATTCACCTGTATAGAAACTAATTTATGGAGGCAGATATGACGTGGCAATCTGACTATCTGAGATATTCTTTTTTTTTATTTCATGCTTTTTGTGTTAAAAAAAAAAAAAATTGCAACCATGCTTTGACTCCTTTAACAGTTCATTAGTATTTGAACCCACCTCATTTATGTGTTTCTATTTTCCCAAAGGTGTCCACTAAGAAATCATACACGAGTCCATTAGGCAATTCCCTGGTGCTTGAATTATATAAAGCAAAGAGATAGAGAGATAAGCATATAAGCATGCATTGATGATATATGCGTGTCAACCAAACAACCATGCACAAAAGTTCTATACCACCACACCATGTTGCTAACCAGGTGGGATAAACAGTGCAAGGTTTACTCTTCAATTGTTAGAACAAAAAAAAAAAGAAAAAAAAAAAGAAAAGGGAAGAGTTCACTCTTCAATTTGAATTAAGCTGTCACCGAGTAGGATTACTGTTCTAATTTCCAACAGTTAACAAATGAGGATGAGCCCCTAAAAGCTGGCATATGTGGCTTCTTAAAAGAATCTCTAACTGACCTGTCAGGTGATCTAAGCGTATTACATCATATTACTTCAGTTGGTATCAAGGCATCAACGCAGAAAACTCGGCGTTCTTGAAACATGAGTGCTAATGAGGTAAGCCATTATTCTACAACAAATACATGTGTAACCAGCGGGAATTACTTTTCATTTTTTAGATGTTCTTGTCCTTTAGGAAGCAGGCTTCCTTTCTCCACTAGCTTAGACTTCAAGTTTTAACCTTTAACCGGCAAAATAAAAATTAGAATGTAGAATAATTTTGAAACTCCGAACAGCAGGCTTGCCTAGTGTATCTTGGAACCAATACTTGTTTCAATTCAAGACTACACTACTGAAGCTCTTTCCCCTCTCAATGATATGACACCCTATTTACATTGAACTTCTCTCTTATGGATAAATACTCAAAAGCCAACTCGAAGCCAAACAAACTTATTATAGCAAATAAGGATTGAGGTGTATCAATAAGGAGCTTATCCAACCCAGGCTTTTGGAAACTTGTTTTAGTGTAACTAAGTAAGAGTTTTAACTTTTATGTAATAGTAGCCAATGAGGCTTGGCTAAGTGGTAAAGTGATGGGAACTAAGTGGTAAAGTGATGGGAATGGGTTGTGGCGAGTCCCAAGTTCAAGTCCTTGCTACGGCCTACATTTCAAAAAAGGAAAAAAAAACCTTTTTAGTAGCTCTTTTTCCTTTACATAACCTTCACCAGTAAGTCACATATCATGCGTATGGGTTTGCGACTGTGGCTTTCAAGAACCAAGAATATCCATTTAAAGCCGGTAAAAATCTAAAAGCAGTGTAGACTCGATGTTTTCAAGCATGTACACATATTGGGTACATAGTACTGATAAGCCTAATATTTTCTAGTATTTAATACCTTTATTGAGCTATTTTATGAATGAAATTATGTGAGAGAAGTAATAATACACTAAGTTTATGATTTACATTCACTAATTATAACTATGTTTATTTTATAGATTTGTTATACATACGTGGAGTTCATTGAAGCAAATCTGAAAGCAAATTTCAAAACCAATCCCAATCTCAACCGCAAAACAAACCAGCAGGCTTGGATGAATTCAAATAACAGAAAAAAGAGGATCTTACCAAAAAATATCAGTGAAATTCAGAGATAGCAAAATCTCAACAACAATTAATTCATTTACTTGATTTTGGTCGAGTCGATCTTCCCTCTGACCCAAATTATTGGCTAGATTCATGATGGGGAAAAGATAAGAGGAGCACTTTTGAATTTTAAACTCTCAACTGAATAAGATGAAGGAGGAGTGTTTTAGCCTTATAAAGAAGCAGAAGGGGCGCAAATCATACATCAAGGAGGAGAAAGTTCAGATCAAAAATCAGAGAATGAGCTTGTGGGTGGAGATTAAAAAACCAACAGGAGAAGGAGCTCACGGCTGAGATGAGGGTTCAGAGAAGAAAAAAATCGATTGCGATCGAGAGAAGAAATGAGAATCATCAGCTAAGATTTCTTTTTTCTCTCTTTCGTTCAAATTTGTATTGAATATTATTCTTTTTTTTTTTGCAAGAATTATTTATAAATATTGCAAAATTTATGTGTGAGTAGAACAAGATATTCTTTGGTTATGAAACTTAAGTTCTATGACTGTGATTATTGTTTTGATCTTTAGATGATTGTCGTATGTTTTTTTTAGTGTTTGGTTAATTGAACCGAAATAGGTTATGCCTATGAGATGATCCGAGATAGCCTATGCCGAGAAGATGTTATTCATGCATTAAATTAATATTATTTTTATTATCATCGAGATAGTCTATATCTATTGAAGTTTTTAGCATGACAATTAGATAGATTATGCCTAGATGAGTGAGATAACTCTATGTGACTCCATGATTGCAAGTTATAAATTTAAGTGGATTAAATACCTAAGAATCATTTAAAACTGATATCTCCAAGTGTTTGATATTTGCTTTAGTTTAATTAAGTGATAATTTAGAGAAGTTCAATGTGAGTAGAAAAAGTAAGCACTACGGCAAGCCAAAGTCTTATCATTGTTCATGAAAAGATCAAGAGAAGAACCCAAGTCCGAATAAGAAAAATGAAAAGAAACACAAGGAGGATAAATTACTCACATCATTACATCCAAAAGCCCTTTTTTCAGCTACTTTAAAAGCCAACACTCCATATCTGTTCACCAAGAAAGGTGCTCGTATGGACTAGATGATGAAATTGTTTAAACAAGTTCATATCAATTTGCCCCTTCTAGATGCCATCAAGTAGGTTCCATCCTATCTAAATTTCTCAAAGATCTGTACACATAAAAGCTAGATTAAAAACCTAAATTCCTAAAAAGGTCGTACTCACCGAGCAGGTGAGTGCAATATTGACGAAGCAATTGTCCCCTAAACTCAAGGATCCAGGTGCCCCCATTATTTCTTGTGTCATAAGAGACATCACCATCGAAAGAGCCTTATTAGATCTAGGAGCAAGCGTGAATTTGTTACCCAGTTCTATGTATGACCGTTTCTCCTTAGGAGAACTCAAACCCACACCGATCACGTTACAACTTGCTGATCGATCCGTGAAAGTACCGCGTAGGTTGATTGAGAATGTTTTTGTTAAAGTTAATAAATTCTATTTTCCAGTTGACTTCATTGTCCTTGATATGGAGACAACACGCACTCTCATCCAAATTCTCATTGTCCTAGGTCTCCATTCTTAGCAACTGTCAACGCGTGCATCAACTGTAAAATTGATACGATGGATATCTCTTTTGAGAATAAGAAAGTCAATTGAATATCTTCAATGTAACCCAAGGACCTAGCAATGATGAAGATTGCTTTGCCATTGACTCGATAGATTTAATCCAAAAAAGTGTGAAAGAAAATTCACCCCTTATTCTCACTAAGGACCCTCTCCAAACATGTCTCACTCATTTTGACATCAATTAGTTTGAGTGTGACAATTACACACATGAACTGAACACTTTACTAGATTCATCCAACTCCTACAATTATCATCTTGGACTATTAGATATGAACTCTTACCTGGTCTGGATAAAGAACCTATGCTCCCATCCGTCGAATCACCACCACAACTTGAGCCGAAACCACTCCCTAGCACACTCAAGTATATTTTTCTTAGACCTAAAGATACCCTTCCAGTCATAATCGCTACTGGCTTGATCCCTGATCAAGAAAGTTAGTTGATTGATGTACTCAAACAACATAAGATGTCATAGATAGTCAGCGGCTAACTTGAAAGGAATTAGTCCTTCAATTTGCATGCATCACATCTATTGTGAGGATAACATCAAGCCATCTAAAGAGATGCAGAGGAAATTGAACCCCAACATAAGAGAGGTAGTAGTCAAGGGGCTAGATTAGGGTATCATATCCCCACTTTCTGACAATTAATGGGTGAGTCCAACACAAGTTGCTCGCAAGAAATCTCCCATTGGAATGTCCCTTTGTGTTAGTATTTGGGAAGGCTTGTTATCTTCTAGTTGAGCTTGAGCTCATACCTATTGAGTCATTAAAAAATTCAATTTTGACATGGCATAAACTGGTTTTACCAGTAGGCTCCAACTCAATGAGTTAAAAGAACTCCGAAATGAGGCATATGAGAACGCACACATCTATAAGTTACGACCAAGGCATTTCATGATAAACACATTAATCGGAAGATCTTTGAGCCTAACCAAAAAATATGGTTATTCAATGCCAAGTTACGATTGTTTTCGGGTAAGCTTCGATATAGGTGGGATGGACCTTTCATAATCACCCAAGTATTTCCTCATATGGCAGTCGAAATTCAAAATCCAACAAATGGGACACTTTTAAAATGAATGGACAAAGATTGAAATATTTTGTAGAAAATTTTGTTGATGAGAAGATGATTGAACCCATAAATTTACAGTAAGTAGAACTATATTTGGTTGAAGACATTAAACTCAGTGCTTATTGGGAGACAACCCAATTTTTTTTAATATGATGAAATTTTTGAGTTAACATATGTGTCATTGCGAGTCCACAGGTGTGTTCATTTCAGGTTTGGGAGAACATCTCACTACTTCTTATCACTTGTGCTGCAAGTCTCGTATATTCGATCCAGTCTCCCTTGTCTTCATTTTTATTGAAACATTAAGGACAATGTTTAATTAGGTTTGGGGGTCTGAGTAGAATTTAAATTTTTTGAAATAACGCCAGAATATGTCATGTTTTGAATATTAGCTTGTGCAAACAAGTATAAAACTAGAAAAATATGAGATGAATATTTATAAGTTGAAGAAATAAAGTATAATCTGACAAAGTACAAAATTTAAATAGGAGTTTATTTTCCTGATTAATGGATACTTGGATTCAATTTTTTCATTACTTCACTGTTTATAGTTAGGAGAGGTTATTTTAATTCCTTCTTAATAATAAACGATTTGTATGATTAATTGTATTTAATAAGGAGGCTATAATATGAAAAGCAAAAAAAATGAGTTCAAGACCATAAGGAGGCAAATGCGTGTGGATAATGTCTTATTTTCACTCCCGCCAAGCAAGTGTCATCCTCAAGTTAAAAGTCCTCACGATTCCAAGAAGGCGATAATTTTGATCTCTGATTCTAGAAACAATGTTGGTTAAAAGTCTGGATGGTTCAGAGTTACCGGTTCAGAAAAGTATGGTATTTTGAGTCAAATAATATAGGACAATGCCTGAATTGAAGTAGCCTCCAAGTCAATGTGCAATTTAATTAAACAATGATCTTAAATAAGTTGTTATAGGAGTGAGTTTGACTAAAATTTCTTAATTATAAATGATGAGCATGAAATAATTGAGTTCAAGTACTATAAGTCAGAAGATTTATTTTTACTTTAATTTTCTAAAATTGAGGAATACCGGACTTCTAGAAATTCATAATATTACTCTTGGGTGATTCTATGTTTTATACTAATATTTATCTGGGTAAAATGATTCATAAGGATTTAATTTACAAACAGTACAAATGACACAATCTGATGATTGTGGTTAGCATCGCTGCAAACTCTCACAAAATTATAACCCGTCCTATAGGATAACTTGGAGGTTTAAATGCTTATTATATATGCTCAAATCAATCGTGTTCCTTACGAAAATAGCAGTTGTATTCTTAAAAAAAGGAAAAAGAAGAAAAAAGAGTTAGTTTTTAATATAAGTTTGCTTGAGGACTAGCAAATATTAGGTTTGGGGGTATTTGATAAGCCTAATATTTCTTATTATTGAATACCTTTATTGAGCTATTTTATGAATGAAATGATGCGAGCGAAATAATGATACAATAAGTTTATGATCTACATTCACTAATTATAACTATTATTTTACATGATTTATCATACATATTCAAAGTTCATTGAAGCAAATCTGCAAGCAAATCTCAAATCCAATCCCAATCTCAACCGCAAAACAAACTAGCAGGCTTGGATGAATTCAAATAATAGAAAAGGACTTAACCAGAAAAACTAGTGAAATTTAAAGATAGCAACAAATCTCAATAACAACAAATCCATTTACTTGATTCTTGTTGAGTTGATCTTCTCTTTGACTCAAATTATTGGCTAGATTCATAATGGGGATAAGATTAGAGGAGCACTTTTGAATTTTAAACTCTCAACTGGATAGGATGAAGAAGAGTTTTCAGCCTTATAAAAAGGTAGAAGGGGGCACAGATCATACATCAAGGAGAATAAAGTTTAGATCAACACGAGCAGCAGAAGGAGCTCGTGATTGAGATCAGGATTCAGAGAAGAAGAAAACCGGCTGTGAACGAGAAAAGAAAAGAGAACCATCGGTTAAGCTTTCTTTTTTTCTCTTCTTTCTCTCTTTCTCTCTCTAATTGAAAATTTGTATTGAATATAATTCATTTTTGTTGCAATGAAATTAAATGAATTATTTATAAATATTGCAAAATTTATGTGTGAGTAGAAAAAGATATTATTGGGTTATGAAACTTAAGTTCTATGGTTGTGATTATTGTTTTGATTTTTAGATGATTGGAGTATGTTTTTTAGTGCTTAATTAATTGAACCAAGATAGGTTATGCCTAGGAGATGATCCGAGATAGCCTATGCCTAGGAGATGTTATTCATGCATTAAATTAATATTATTTTCATTATCATCGAGATAGTTTATACCTATTGGTGTTTTTAACCAATGTTTAAAATAACGATAACGTAATGATAACGTTTTTCTTCTGTTATGTTAACATGAGTTATAACGTAACACATAACGTAGGTTATGCGATTTAATATTTATTTAATAAAAATAAATATATATACTATATTTAAGAACTTTTATAAATAGGAAAATAATTTTAAAAAATCTAAAAAATATCAAAACAATATATAACATATTTTAGCAAGTCTCACAATAATTTTTAGTATCACAACAATTTTTCATATTCACAAGTTATAATTCACAATTCCATCTACACAAGCAACAATATGATCCACATATTTCATTATAATTCATAACTTTTAGCCATGCTATTCAATGTGCACAAAGATTCATAATTCAATTTACAATAATTCGTAAATCAATTATAATTCATAATTTTTTAGTCATGCTATTCATTATAATTCATAATTCAATTTACAATATGTTATTCAATTATACCTCAGTGTCCTTCACTCTCTCCTATATTTTACTCTCGATCTCTCTCTGCTCTCTCCCCTATCACTCTCTATGCTCTCTCCCTCCGATCTCTCTTTGCTCTCCCCCCTCCCGATCTCTCTTTGCTTTCTCTCCCGATCTTTCTCTGAAGAGAAAGATCGGAGAGAAAGCAAGAGAGACGGGGGAGAGAGCAGAGAAAGATTAGGGGAAAGAGATAGGGGGACTGGAGAAAGAAAGAGCGCTTACTTGTGCTTGGAGACATAGAACCACCGCTTAGAGATGATGCCGGGGAGAACCACCAGAGGTAGGTCTTCTTCTTTTGCTGTCGATCGGAGAGAGGAACGTCTTCTTCTCGGCGCCGATGAGGAGATGACGAGGAGGTTACAGAGAGGATGACCAGCGAGCGAATTTGGGGGATTTTTTCCCCTAGACGGAAGAATATGGGTTTTTTTTTAATAAAAAGTCGAGTTGCATTGTAACGTAAGTTATGGTGCGTTACGTTATTAACATAACGTAACGTAAGTTACGGACAAAATAACCATAGTTATCAAATATTGTGTTTTTTAGACCTGTTACATAACGATTGGTTGGCGTTACGTTATATAACGAGTTATAACGGGTTACATAACGGTTTTTTTAAAACACTGTTTTTAACATTACAAATAGATAGATTATGCCTAGATGAGTGAGATAACCCTACGTGACTTCATGATTTCAAGTCATAGATTTAAGTGGATTTAATACTCAAAAATCATTTGAAACTGATATCTCCCAAGTGTTTTGATATTTGCTTTAGTTTGATTAAGTGATAATTTAGAAAAGATAAAAAAAATCAATTATTTTCTTAAACAATATTCAATTAGAAAAACAACACAAACCTCTTTATGGATTCGACTTGGTCTTGCTGCTTTACTCATGTTTAGTAGTTCAAATTCGATTTTTAGATTTGCATTGTTTTACGGATTTAACGACAACTATTTAAAGCGATCAAGTACTTGGAATCTTAGAGGAGATCTGATAGGCAATAGCTATCAGGAATACACCACTTGCAAAAACTAACACATGCATATGAGTAGTGCACAGTGTGCATCCGAGTCCAATACTCCTACTATAGATCCTAGTTTCCCAAGAATTATCATAGTGGGATGTCCTTATTGGTTGACTTTTGAACTACTTTTATTCCCCCTACACAACTACAAAGCTTAAGCTTAGGGATTGAGTCCTCTGGTGATAGACTCATAATTCTAAGAGAAGAATACTGCCTTTAGCAGATCAACCTGATTCATTCAATCGAGGAACCTATCACATCCCTTTAACTCGGGTTGTTTTCGAGTAAAATCACGACTACAGTTGGCTTAAAAGCCTACTAAAATATGACAAACCTCACTAGTGCACCACAACTAGGGAGCACTCTACAGTCTACAGCAATGATCAACTGCCAATCACTCAGAATATTTCTCAATTTTTAGACAGTGCATCTTCAGGGATTGGAAGATCATAATATGAAATCCAGCAAACCACTAATTCCAATCACAAACTTTTGCTCTAATAAAAAGTAAAACGCAGATACAAGCGAATCTCAGAAATTTGTTAACTGTGCTACTTACCTTAAAGATCACCAATCTGCCTCAAACTTGTAATCCATTAATGTCTGCCACACATCAAGATGGAAATATGATATATTCCAGCATTATCTTCTCTAACATGTTATCCAGACCAACTACTATAACAACTTTCCACGAAAGGCAAAATTGAAAATGATAGAAGAGTTTTGCAGAATATGCAGAAACACTATGCTACATAGATGTAGGAAGGCCTTACAACGTGTTGTCTTCTTTATATGTATCATGCTCTTATTAACAACATGTAAAAGATGCAAAATAGGACAATGATGGTTCTGTTTATTTTTTTTATTCATCAAATAGCATGGGTTATAACAAGAGATATGAACACCAAATAATGAAAATGGAGTTTTATGAAGATTTTATATACCTCACAGACAAGAGTCAGAATGAGATAGTTGATGGTGACATTTCGGTATAGAGCCAGAGTAAAGCAAACAAGAAGTATCAAATGGTGGGCAAGGATGGATGGGATCCAACCGCTATATAGTCGATATTTGAGCATGTCCAGTTGATCATATGCAAAGTAACCACAAGAAAAGCACAGAGCTGAATATGCACCTAGCCATGTATTACCAAACAACTGAGCATGGTCGAACATGTCGTTGAGACCCTTAACCATCCATTGATTAACCAAAATGAAGACAACTGCACAATATCAACAATTAGAATTTTTTAGATAACAGCAAGAAAGCCCATGGTATGAAAATATTGAAGTAAGCAATTAGACTATCAAACGTTTCTGCTAGTTCAAATGTTATGGAAATTGCATTCTCTAGCATCCAAAGTTTAATTAAATTTGAGTTAGACAGAAATTTGAGACTTCCCGTGTATCATTTTTCTGTGCCAGAACAATTATCAAGGCACAGGCAGAATCAGAAGTTGCATCACTCACAGATAGGTTATATGTGAGCACATTTTTAAAATTATCACTCTTAAGCTTCAACAGAATGTATCACTGAACATGACTCCATCAGGAGAACAATAGTGCAGGAGATTTACGATAAGCTTAGAGACCCTGTGTTTGCCCATAACTGATACTAAGAGACTGTTTGATCAAAAAGAAAAATAAAATAAAATAAAATAAACAACAGAAAATTTAAAAAGAAGTAGGACTCCACACAAATGTTGACAATGTAAGTCATGGAAAATGACCTATAAGCCTTAGCCAAGAAATTTTGCAGTTATGAGCTTGCTCAGTAGCCAGTTCTTTAAGGCTGTTTTGGCCCTTTTGGGTACTCTGTTTGATCAGTAGATTGAGCACTATTTTCATCTTGAATTTGACAGAAGTAATCACATTTTGTCCATGGTAAAAATTTCTCCTCGCCAAAATGTTACACCAAGTACAATGCACGATCACTCAGTCAAGTAGTATAAACATAAACTCCATGATTTGTTACAGCCATTAGAACTATTCAAGATTGTGTTACCTATTCTATGCATACTCTTCATGTCTCAAATAAAAATGTCCTCTGGAAGTTTCTTGTCGTGACCGCATGCCCGGCTCCCCCATCAAATTAAGTGTTGAAACCTCCGTCCTACAACCCCACGCCCCCCCCCCCCCCCCCCCCCCACAAACACACACACGCACACACACACACCCCCAAAAAAAATTTGTTTGCTCGCTAGGCTCCCCCATCAACCAAGCATCAAAACTCCCTCCTTCCCTCAACAACAGAATTTTCTGGTATTTTTACACTTGCTTTATAATTTATATTGTTGTGTCAATTTTATTAGCTATGATATATGATTATATGACAACTAGAGCTTTTCATTATATAAGTTATATTTCTATACAATTTATATCTTAGTCTGACTTTGTACTTAGTTGTAGTTGCTACCATTACGTAATCTGCCCATTACCAAGTTCCAGTGGCCTTCTTGCTCTTTTAACAGAATCCCTTTATTATTGATATGGAGTGACTAGGTCCTTTTCCAATCTGGTTGTATCATGTAAAAGAACCTGCTTGGTGAGACAACTAAATAGGATTTAAAAAAATAAAAAAAAATCTAACCACAGAGTAACTGATGAGGACATCATGCCACCGCCCAGGAGCAGGTTCGATCGAGTATACTTCAGGAGGCGACGCGCTGGCCTTCTATGGCTTTAGATGGGACTTGTTTCAGGCCTTATTGATAGCAGATGTTTTAGCTTTATTTGTGTTCCTTTTATTTTTGTTCTTTTGTGGACGTTTAGTACCACATCGGTTATTTCTCAGTAGTTCTCTTTTTGTAAAGCCTATATAAGGCCCCCTAGACTGTCTTGTTGGAACTATTGAATGATTAAAAATTTTCACAAATTATCTGAGTAATTCTCGAGTCTCTTTTGCTCTCGAGTTTTGGGTGAGAAGCACGGTTCAAAGACTCGGCCGAGTCGGAGACGAGTAGGCCGAGTCGGATCCGTCTCGGCTCGCTCCGAGACGAGTTCGAGTCACGAGTTGGTCGACTCAACTCAGAGGAGACCGACTTGGTCGAGAATCGGAGTTGACTCGGTTGACTCAGCATTATAATGATTTTATATCTCATCGCAATTCAATATGAAAATAACTACATTAGCATGTATTTATGAATGTAGTTTGTACAATTTACTGTATTGTGCATGTATTTTGATATGCTTCTATGGACGACGCGTGTATTTATACTTTCGCTTTATATTTAGTGTGCTAGGTGATTTGGACATGTAATGCATGAATGTGGATATCTACATTTTTTTTTTAAAGATTTGTCGTGATTTTTTCAGAATTTTTTGAGCTTTCTATGTAGCGTTTTGCGCGTATCGCCCGATACCGATCCGAGTCGCCGAGACCGATCCGTCTCAGTGCCCGCCGAGTCGGCGGCTGAGACCGCGACTGTGAACCATGGTGAGAAGCCCGTGCAAGGGGTGGAAACCCAAATTTTATCTTGTTCGCAGTTTAAATCTCGTTTGCGATTTGAAGGTGATTGCGATCCAGGTGGTTTTACATCATTTTGGTATCAGAGCATCGGTTTTCAATCCCCTTCAAATTTTCTAAATTTTTCTTCCAGTTTTCAAAACCCTAGATCTATATTCCAAAAAAACCTAGATCTATTCCAGATTCAGTCAAAAAAAAAATTACATTGTTCAAAAAATATATATATATATATATACAGTGAAAAAAAAATCCTTCGAAAATCCCAATCTCGCACTGTTCATCTCCCTCCGTCAATTTCACTTCATCTCACCACCACGTCGCCGTCGCCGCCTTCACCACCGCCATCGTCGATCTTCTACTTCGCCGCTGCGACCTCGCCGGGATAACTCCGACACCATCCCAACACCAGGAAGCCGCCGCCGTCTTCATCCAGACCTCTGCCCGGCTACGTCATCATCACCGTCGCCGACGCCGCTGCTTCCCCTTGCCCTAGCCGACAGCGAATAGAGAAGAAAAAGAGGAGATCGAGCTCGCCGGAGCTCCCCGACCCAGGTCACCGCCGCTGCCTCTGGTCCACATCAACACCACCACCGTCGCTGCCTCCTCCACCCTCTAGATCGATCACTCGAGATCTCAGTCGAGCTCTACCAAGATCCGACCGATCATCACCACTGCTCCTCCGTCAGTCACACCGGCGTCACCGACAAAGTCAACGCCATTCCCCACCGATCGGATCTTCCTCCACCGACAAGCTCAGATCGCCACCCGACCTCCTCCTCCTTCCCAGCAGTTGCAATTCTCGTCGCTGACTTCAACTATCGTCGCCGTCCTGGTGTGCCGCCGACATCGCCTCGCCGCCGCCGCCTTTTCGTCGCCCGTCCCCTGCCCTAGCTGCGGGAGCGACCGAAAGAGTCGGGTGAGGGTTTCATCACACCCGCCCGGCCTTTAAAAGTGGCGAACCCATTCTGAGTTGGATCAAGTCCGATCCAAGCCCGGTCTAAGCTGAGCAGACCAAGCCCTGACCGGGTCTGATTCAGGTCTGGTTCGGTTCAGTCCAGATACAAATTATATCTTCCGGAGGCCGTTCAGGACTCGTTTCAAGCCCGAATTGATCCGTTCTCGAGGCAGTAAATTCGTAACGACCAGTACTACGCGCCTACAGCAGAATCGTTCAAATTTGAGTTACGGTCGTCTTCCCAGGTAACTTTGAATATTCTGTCAGTTATTCCTGTCACTTGATTAAAATAGCTAGTTCTCCCAATCTGTCGCATGATAGAATTTATTGACTGTTGCCCACTATATAAGTGAGTTGTGTGATTCTGATCTTGAGTGGTAACCGACCTAATATTAATTGTGCAACTAAATTAATTTGAATTTGTGATTACTTGATTAACCTTGAAAATTAACTGTATCAGCACGTGTTTTATCACTGTCTCCACATTACAATTTCTTAATCACGTGTTAGTCTCATTAGCTTAAAATTGGTATTATCTTTCACCATTCTAATCTCTAACTCCTCCTGCATAACATATATATCCTAAGGACAGCTTGCATTTAGGGTCAGCGAGAATTTTGCATGCCTACTAGAAGTGGTAGAACTTTTTCTATAGGCGAAACTTCAGCATCAATGGACCCTAGCATTCATGATACCCTGAACACAATCCTACAAAAGATAGAGAGCATGGACAGGCAACTACAAGAAGTTAAGGATCAAGTTGATGTCAACTGTAGGGATCTAGCAACTAGAATTGGTAGGCTAGAAACCAATAGGAGAAGAATCAGGGATGATGAAAGTTCTCGAAATGACAGTA
The DNA here is from genome assembly GCA_038442645.1 of Agave tequilana. Taxonomy (NCBI): domain Eukaryota; kingdom Viridiplantae; phylum Streptophyta; class Magnoliopsida; order Asparagales; family Asparagaceae; genus Agave; species Agave tequilana. Next base: position 69,079 of record JAVJIF010010129.1, on the reverse strand, counting down.
GGTCTCCTAGGCGTGAGCGAGGCCCACCTTACCAAACAACTGATGCCGATGCCCAATATATCAGGAGCGTTAAAGTTGATGCTCCTTCCTTTGACGGGCGTTTAGACCCTCAGGTCTATATAGATTGGCAGTTGGCTATGGACCGATATTTTTGTTGGCATGACATGTCTGAATCAAGAAAGGTTCGACTGGCCGTAATGAAGTTAACAGGACAAGCTGGGCAATACTGGGAGAACCTAGAGAGGATGATGAGGTACAGAAGGGAAGACCCCGTGGACACTTGGGAAAGCATGAAAGAGAAGCTTATGATGAAGTATGTTCCACCATCATTCAGTCAACAATTGTTGGACAAATGGAATCGATGGACCCAGGGAAACAAGTCAGCCGCTGATTACATTGCTAAGTTTGATGAATATCTGAATCGGTGTGGAGCTATTGAGTTAGAATCTCCCGAACAGACCCTATCTAGGTTTAGGTCCGATCTTAGGGATGATTATCGCCGAGAGCTCATTGCTCGAGGCATCACGACTCTAGAACAGGCATATCAGCTAGTCACCGACTTAGATGAGTCTAGAGGATCCTATTTTAACTGAAGTAACTTTAAGGATAACTCTAGAACCACCACTACTGGCCAGCCAAGCTTCAACCGAACACTTCCTACCCCAAATAAACCTGCCTCCAGTTCCTCTAGCGTCAAACCAGCAGGTCCTTCTGGTGCAAAGCCCTTCGTATCCGAGAAGAGAACGGTAAGTGAACCAGGAAAAGTCAACCCTAGAACCCAATGCTACAGGTGTCAAGGGTATGGTCACCTTGCCAGCCAGTGCCCGAGTCAAACCAAAACCCTCTTTGTCGAAGTTCCCATTGAAGATATAGAAGGAGAGGATGATGGAGAAGAAGTGGTGCACCAACAAGACGATGACTCGGATGCCTCTGTCGAAGAGTATGAATTTAATGGGTGCATCCGAACTGTGGAAATGACGAGCTTACCTCCTAATGTAGCTCGCACCCAATTAGGAGTGGTTAGATGTACTTTAACCCAGCCTGAACCACTCAACGACTGGAGAAGGACTGCCATATTCCAAACTTGCACAAAAATTGACAATAAGAACTGCAAGGTAATAGTGGATAGTGGCAGCTGCATCAACGCTGTGGCGTCAAAGTTAATCACCACCTTGGGGATGACACCGGTGAAGCATCCAAACCCCTACAAGGTTACATGGATCGATGCTACATCTATAGATGTTCAAGAGAGATGTCAAATTCCCATCCAGTTTGCCACATACACAGAAAATGTGTGGTGTGACATACTCCCCATGAATGTAGGTCATATCATTTTGGGTCGACCATGGTTATTTGACTTAGATGTGACCATACATGGACGTACCAACCAGTGTTCGTTCGTCCATAATGGAAAAAAGGTGAAGATTATGCCAAATTAACCGAAGCCGCCAACCCGAGAGAAAGAGGCTGATAAAGGAAAAGATAAGGTGGACGTTATAAATCCTAAAAAAAGGTTGATAAGGGCAAAGGTAAGATGGAAATGAATTTGATTAGCCACGATCAAATTGAAAAGAGCTTGCAGGATGGTTCTACTTGTTATGCTCTCGTGGCTCGAGAGGCTAGCCGGGATATCGAGGAGCAGATTCCTGAGCACATCAAGCCAATTCTGGAGGAGTTTTCCGAAACCCTCCCACAAGATTTTCCAGGTGAGTTGCCCCCTATGCGAGACATTCAACATGCTATTGACTTAGTCCCAGGAGCAACTTTACCAAATTTGCCTCACTATAGAATGAACCCAACTGAACATGCGGAATTGCAACGGCAAGTGGAAGAGCTACTTGACAAGGGGTTCATCAAAGAGAGCTTGAGCCCATGTGCGGTTCCCGCACTTTTGGCGCCAAAGAAGGATGGTACATGGCGTATGTGTGTGGATAGTCGTGCAATCAACAAAATTACCGTCAAGTACCGTTTTCCCATTCCCCGTCTTGATGATATGCTGGATCTGATGTCAGGTGCCACAGTCTTCTCTAAAATTGATCTTAAGAGCGGGTACCATCAAATTAGAATCCGACCAGGGGATGAATGGAAAACTGCATTTAAGACTAAAGACGAGTTATATGAATGGTTGGTTATGCCCTTTGGACTGTCCAATGCTCCAAGCACATTCATGAGAGTAATGACCCAATTGTTTCGACCGTTTATCGGTAAGTTCGTGGTGGTCTATTTTGATGACATACTGATCTATAGCCAAACCCAGGAGCAACATGTGGGACATCTGAGGCAAGTCCTCTGCACACTCCATGCTGAGAAATTTTATGCAAATCCAAAAAAGTGTGCATTTTGTATAGACAGAGTTATCTTCCTAGGATTTGTGGTTTCCTCCGAGGGGGTTTCCGCAGACCCTGAGAAAGTGAAAGCAATAACCGAGTGGCCACAACCCCGGACGATTAGGGAAGTCAGAAGCTTTCACGGGTTAGCCACTTTCTACCGTCGGTTCATCAAGAATTTCAGTGCTATTATGGCACCTATAACCGACTGTTTAAAGAGCGAGGTGTTCCAGTGGACTCCTGCTGCCTCCAAGGCTTTCGCTGAAATAAAGAAAATGATGACAGAAGCTCCTGTAATGCGTCTCCCTGATTTTTCAAAAGCTTTTGAAGTAACTTGTGATGCATCGGGACTAGCAATAGGTGGTGTACTGAGTCAGGAAAACCACCCGGTTGCTTATTTCAGCGAAAAATTAAATGATGCCCGGCAACGCTACTCCACTTATGATAAAGAATTTTATGCGGTTATACAGGCTTTGCGTTACTGGAGACATTATCTGTTGCCACAGGAATTCGTATTGTACTCAGATCACGAAGCGTTAAGGTATCTCAACTCCCAGAAGAGATTAAACGCGAGGCATAGCAAATGGGTGGAGTTCTTGCAGGATTATACTTTTGTTCTCAAACATAAAGCAGGCATCGAGAATAAGGTCGCTGATGCGCTGAGTCGACGTGTCACGATCTTGGTGGCAATGAGCACAGAAGTGGTTGGATTTGAGAAATTAAAGGAGGAGTATGAATCATGTCCCGATTTTGGGAACATTTATGTCACGTTACGAGACGGCCCTGTTCGTGAGATGTACGGTTTTCTCCTTCAAGACGGTTATCTCTTCCGATTCAGTAAGTTGTGCATTCCCCGTACGTCCCTCAGGGATTTTCTCTCTTGGAAACTACATGCTGGAGGCCTGGCGGGACATTTCGGTCAGAATAAGACAATTGAGGCCGTTGAACATCGATTCTACTGGCCGAGTCTGAAAAGAGATGTCTCTAAAGTAGTTAGCCAATGTCGCACGTGTCAACTGGCTAAGCAACAAAAGCAGATTGCCGGACCTTACACTCCTCTTCCTGTACCTAAGTGCCCCTGGCAAGACGTGAGCCTAGACTTCATTCTAGGGCTGCCCAAGACTCAAAAAAAGCACGATTCTATCCTAATGGTAGTTGACCGATTCTCAAAAATGGCTCACTTCATCCCGTGTTCCAAGACCTCAGATGCGTCTCGAGTTGCTGTCTTATTCTTTGATCATATCGTAAAGTTGCACGGGATACCTAAAACCATGGTGTCTGATCGGGAAGTTAAGTTTGTTAGCTATTTCTGGAAAACACTTTGGCATAAGATGGGCACCAAACTGAAATTCTCAACCGCCTTTCACCCACAGACAGATGGTCAAACCGAGGTGGTAAACAGATCGCTAGGAAATCTCCTCAGGTGTCTAGTTGGAGAAAATTTAAAAACTTGGGATCTCATTTTGCCCATGGCTGAATTTGCATATAACGGATCTGTCAATAGGACTACGGGTCTCAGTCCTTTTGAAGTAGTAAACGGTTTTAAGCCCAGGCAACCCATTGATTTAATTCCTATGGCACATCATCATTCTAGGGTATCAGACTCTGCATCAGCATTTGCATCCCATATCCATGCATTACATGAGGAAGTCAGGGACAAGATAATGAAAAATAATACCGATTACAAAGCTTCTGCAGATCTACATCGCCGATTAAGATCTTTTAATGTCGGAGATTATGTGATGGTCCGCATGCGACCAGAACGGTTTCCACCAGGAACCGTGAAGAAATTACACGCGAAGTGCAGGGCCATTCAAGATAATCAAGAAAATCAATTCAAATGCTTATGTGGTGGATCTCCCACCTGACTTTGGCATCAGTTGCACCTTTAATGTTGAGGATTTGGTTCCATATCGAGGTACTTTTGATACCCCTTCTGATCCATTTGTGGATGAGCCAAGCCAAGACCTTCTTTCTGAGAGCCCCCACTACCTCCACTTCCCCCTAAAATGTCCTATGCAACAGAGCATATAGATTCTATCTTGGATGATCAGATTATCTCTACTGGAGATGGAGGGACGAGACGCTATCTCATTAAGTGGACGGGAAAACCTGATTCAGAAAATTCTTGGATTACCAAGAAAGACCTCCAGCATCTTGATCCTGATCGACTGGAGCACTATCACAGCAGACAGCAGTTCTGTCCCCCACACTCGACAGGGTCGAGTTCTTTCCACCCGGGGGGAATTGATGAGGACATCATGCCACCGCCCAGGAGCAGGTTCGATCGAGTATACTTCAGGAGGCGACGCGCTGGTCTTCTATGGCTTTAGATGGGACTTGTTTCAGGCCTTATTGATAGCAGATGTTTTAGCTTTATTTGTGTTCCTTTTATTTTTGTTCTTTTGTGGACGTTTAGTACCACATCGGTTATTTCCCAGTAGTTCTCTTTTTGTAAAGCCTATATAAGGCCCCCTAGACTGTCTTGTTGGAACTATTGAATGATTAAAATTTTCACAAATTATCTGAGTAATTCTCGAGTCTCTTTTGCTCTCGAGTTTTGGGTGAGAAGCCCGTGCAAGGGGTGGAAACCCAAATTTTATCTTGTTCGCAGTTTAAATCTCGTTTGCGATTTAAAGGTGATTGCGATCTAGGTGGTTTTACATCAGTAACTGAACGGGTAAAACTTTTACCAGCAGGATCAATTCATGGAATATAGAAACCCTTACAGGTAACAGTCAGAAACCATTGTTAACATTCTAAGAAAAGTTGTCCAGCTTTCTCAATAGACTACTAGGTCTGGGTCTAGAGAGTTAGGAAGGGCTAAACTTTTTATCTGTATCCAAGAATCAAGACAAAAGTTGTTTACAATGTAAAAGTAATAGCGGTAAACTCACGATTAACATGTTAGTACTGTTTGCTGAGATGTCACTTAAACTGTGCAGGTTGGATAAGAGAACGGGACTGTCTTATTAAGCAGAAAAGCTGAACACAACATCGGAAATTAATTCACATGGACTCTAGGGATCATGTCAGAATGATTTCTAGCAGACAAGTAACAATTTCGTTTTTTTTTTTTTTCCCCTTTTCTCCTCAAAGGTAAACTTACAAAGTAACCATGAGAGAAAGACTCACCACACGATAAACTAGTCATGGTAAATTCTTGCACTAAACAAAAGGAAAGAGTGTAAGACAAAAGCCCTAGCATTTATGATGGAAATTAAAAGGGCAAGCATTAGACGTTAAAAGTTAACTCCCAGAAATCAAGTGTCAGTTTGCTTTAAGGATCTGTCGTGTGGAAATGGTTCTTGGACGATGGAAAGATATGAATATTCTTAAAGGAACGTGATGGTGGAAATAGTCATACAGAATACAGCTATATAAAGATATGAATACTTTCAAAGAAACATGATAGTGGAAATAGTCCTTTTGCATTATGGATCTGTCATCTGTGGAAAAGGTACTTAAGACTGCTAGGATATGAATACTTGACACTTGTCAATAAACATGATGATGGAATAGTCACATAAGATGTAGCCATGGGAAGCCAATAACTTAGAGGGATTTTAAGAGATTAGGCACTATCAAATGAGCTATAATAAGTAGTAAAAGCAATTAGTTGCTTCCAATTATTCAGCCTTTCTTCTCCTCCAAAACTACAGGTTAGAAAAACTAGCTTGCTGATAAACTAGATTTCTATAGTTCATTTCCCCATTCTTGTCGTTCAACCACAACCATCACCACCCATCCCCCAATGCACACATGCGCCCAGTCAACAGAAGAAGGTAGAAGAATTGACAAGAAAAGGAAAGAGAAGAAGAAGACACCCACAGCCACAAACAAACAAGAGACCGAAAAAGATGGAGATATAAACAGCAAAAAGTAATGTTCCGTTTTAAAATAAACCTATTTTTCATTATTATACAATCATTTGGTTTACTCCATATTTTTTTTATTGTAACAAAGAAAGAGAAGACACGTTGCATGTTCATCAAAGAAGAGAAATTGCTTATGCCTAGAATTTTTAAATAAAGAGATAAACATGAAAATGGGGAAAAAAGTTTTGATTGTTAAGTCACAAGAGTTAAACAATAATCAAGCTGAAATTAAAGATGTGCAAAGACCAAGGTCAAAACTTCATAAAGAAATCTGAAAAATATATGGGTAAGAAATCTATGATATATCCTACTAAGGAGAAAGATGGTCGACAATTGACGAAGAAATGATGCCTCCTGGTTGTGGAGTTAAGCATAATCTAGGCACAAAATCTACCAGTCATGTAACGAAACCATGTGATGGCAGAGCAAAAATTATAAAAAACAATTGGCATGTTATGTGATGAGTTCTTCTAATTTTGTTTTGTACACCGCAGATACATTGAAGTGGAGTTCTTTTTTACAGTTGAACAAATTAGAAAAGGAGGAATTTAAAAATATTGATTTAAAAGAAATGATAAAATCAATATCATGTTATTAGTACCTTGATTTATTGTTCAATGTCTTTTAATCTTCAGAAACGTCCTGCTGAAGATTCATGGCTTAATTTATGTTTCTAATGTGTCGTAAAGGTACCATTGTGAAGCAAGTGGTGGTGTTGTTGTTGTTGATGATGATGATGTTCTTTGATCAGTAAACAATCACATAAATGGTACTTATAACCTAGAATATCATATGAGAAACAATATTGCGCATCTACCCATCAATCATATCCTCAAGGATTGCAAATAACACAAAGATCTCCAATTTTAACAATGAAAGTTTCAATCTGATATACAGTACTGAACATATCTCACAATCTTTAATGCTGGTGAAATGCAGGAATTTCAGTTCCACATATCCACCCTAACCGAAAAATACAAGATTGTCTCGTTTTATAAACTAGGTTTCACATTCTTCTTGAAAAATTAATATTCTCCCAATTCATAAACCAAACAAACAACTAAGAAAGTTGTAAGGAATCTGAAAGCCAAATTCCGTCACTCCGCAATAACAACAAAAAGAACAAAGCCTATATCCCAAATCCTTGGGGTCTGCTACATGAACCCTTCTCTCACTTCCATTCTGTTAATGGCAATCTAAAGTTTTAGATTAGCAAGTACTATAAACTTTTTTGACAGCCCCAACCTTGTTCATTGAGGTCCACTACTTGTACCTTCCATGCACGTGTCCAGACTATCACAATGGATTACCCAACAATCCCTAAACAAAGAAAATCCTAGAAGAACCTCAATTACACCCATCTATATCATAATACTAATATCAGTTTGACTGTACGCAACCTTAACTCCATCACTCCAAGTGCTTCAACCAAGTGACCATAGCTCAGACAGTATGACACTTACTTCCCTTCTGGGACGTTGTGGATTAAAATTTCCACATCTGCAGTGGACGAGCGAATTTCTGAGCTCGCTTGTTGCCCTTTTTATCAAAAAATTGTTTGGAACAGCACCCAGAAGAGTATCAAATATCAATATGCCCTGATTGCATAAAACTACTAAAGGGAGCCCTAACGCCAATCCCCCCACCAATCCAGTTTGTCAGTATCACTAAAAAAAAAATAAAGAAATTAAACCAATTCAATCACTCTCGATAAGATATCCCCAAAAGAGCAAAGACCTAGATTTCAATAAAATCCCCCATTATCACCACAAGTATCAAAATTTACAAATCACCCACAAGCCCACAACCTCATTAGCTTCAAATGCAACGCAGAAGAATCCAAATTCAAACCCACATCATAAATTCAGAACTAACCAAAGCAAACAAAATTACCCACAAAAAGAAAGCGATTTAAGATATTTTTCCTTCATTTTTTTCTTTTATACCTGAAGCGGAGGTGATTGAGGAGTGGAGCAAAGAGACAGCAGTGTTGACGAAGAGAGGGTCTCTGGAGAGAGAGTAGCGGATGATCCAGTTCGCTGTTTGGTAGAATGAGAAGCCAAAGATGACAGCACGCAGCTCTCTTCTCTTGTTGAAGGATATCTCGAACAAAACTGAGACTGTCCACAGAATCAGCGTCGCCCAAAAGAACACTGAGGTGTCTCTGGACGTGGTTCTCGCCATTTTTGCTCTCTCTCTCCCCGTCTCTCCCCTCTCTCTCTCTCTCTCTCTGCTGTGTACTGCTCAAACGCTTTGCTCCCTTGGTGTCTGCTGATTATTCACTTTCACTCTGTATGTTTGCTTTTTCCCCTTGACCGTCTGTTCTATAATTTAAATTTTTTATAAATTTCAGGCCCCTTCCGTAAAATAATAATTAGAAAAAAAACTTAGTTGCATAATTTTATTTGTTTTAAATCTTTTTTTAAACCAATCACTTGCGCTAACGCGCCAAGCGCAGAAGCACTTCTCAGTAACGAAAAATGAAAATGCGGACCGCTTTGAAAATGCGGATTGTTGGTATATAGAGGATTGGCGATCATGATCGCAGTTCTCATAAAGAAAACTCAATTTCTGAGGACTGTAACTATGATCACAATCCTCATAAAATGTCTTATTTCTGAGTACTGCGATCATGATCGTTGTTCTCACAAAAAAATCCTATCTGAAGACTGCGGTCATGATCGCAATCCTCTTTATTTGTACATGTTTTTGAATTTTTATAGGACTGTAATCATGATCGCAATCCTCTTTATTAGGATTGAGGCATAATTGCAGTCCTCACAAAAATATCTTATTTTTAGTCTTTATTACGGCTCATAATCGCAGCCCTCACAAAAATGTCTTATTTTTTAGCCTTTATTAGGACTGCAATCATGGTCGCAGTCCTCACAAAAACATAATTTCCCAGCCTATATTGAGACTGCAACAATGATCACAGTCGTCGCAAAATGCCCTAATTTTCAATTGATAAAGGGACTGCGACCATAGTCGCAGTGTTCTAATAAAAGACTCGCAGTCCTCACAGAGGACTGCGATCATGAGTCACAATTCTCATATCAGCACTGTCATCACCAACAAACCCCCGTTCACCGACATCGAATGATCCTCAATACTTTTCAGATCTAAATACCACATCGGTCATAAAAACACAAACAAAACTCATCGCGAGCACGAACAAAAGAGATATGCAAAGAGGTCGATCACAAAAAAAAAAAATTGGTCCGGGGCCCACCCCTTGAGACCTCCGAGAGGGGGCTCCCCGCGCCCCTTCCAACCCCTGCGGCGACCTGATCGCGTCGGTCAACCCCCGAATTACTCTGCGTCCAAGGTTGAGGAGAAAGTCACGTCGAGGTGATAGAGAAGAATAAAAGAGGAAATAAAAATATATAAAGAAGTGGTGGTAGGAAAGAATCAATTTATGTTGACGTGGATGAGGCTATGGCAGAAAAAAATAAAGCATCAGTTTTTTTCTAGTTATGAAACAAAAGTTTTTTTCTAGTTATGAAACAAAGTGGGTGTTTGTAGCGAATTTTCCTTTCTAATATGTAATGTAGTTTATTTTAAATTCATAAGTTTGCAAACTGTAATATGTAAATTTTCTATTGTAGGATTCTAAACTACTAATTTGAAGTTCTGTTTAGATACAAATAGAGCAGCGTGTTTGGTTGCAAGGAAGTAGGCAGAAGTAAAGAAATGAGGAATGATAATTACTTACTTCTCTATCTATCCATACACCGGAAAAGGAAAATGAGAAAACCCATTTTCCTTTTCTCTTTTCCCTTTTACACAATTACTTCCTCATTTCCATGTGTGGTCATGTAAATCCCATTTGTAATAAGTTGTAGCTAAAAACAGTTAATCGTGTGGTCATGTAAATCTCACTTACATTTTAATTACAATCTAATTTTTATTTTTTTAATTAATTTTTATTTTAATATTATTTTGCGGTCAACTTTGTGATCAACTTTTTCACTTTCACTTTCACATTACCATCCAAACACCGGAAAAGACAATATTTTCAAACCACACTTCGCAAAAACATCCAAACACCGAAAAACTCACTAATCAATTCTCAAGTTCCAAAGGGAACTATTATTACTTCCTCACTTCCACTCCAAACCAAACAGCCCCTATCTAAACTAACTAATTTTTGTAAACTGTAGTTTCAATAATTTCATGTTATGTTTCGATGCAAGTAGAGTTGCCTCAAATTCTAATCTTCTTCTTTCATCTTTCGGATTTAAGGAAAATTTCGATTCGACTAGATTTTTCTAAAGCAGTTAGACCTAAATTGTAACACCCTAATCCCCGGTGTACGTATCACTGTATCTGTACGCGATACGACGTACAAATTTGATTTGACTTCTGTAGTATTCCGATTGACCTGATTTCAGTTTCAAAAATCATTTCCTAATATTGTAGATTTTTCAGGATTTTCTGGAATTTTTCTGGATTATTTTGGAAAATCTCCGTTGTCGGTGTCAACCGATACCGATAACCAGCCTTCCAATTTTTTATTTCACAAACGGAGCCGTATTTTGTGGTTCCGCTTTCACCATATGCCTTAGAATTATATTCTCTACGTTAGGGTATTTTTGGGGATTTTTCTGAATTTATCGAAAATCGGGCCAAACCGATGTCGCCCGTATCGGCGAGACACTCCGGAATTTTTAGTTGGCAAACCGGATTGAGTTTCGATAAACCGTCTTCATATTATGTCTCCAGATAATATTCTCTATTTTCTGTAATTTTTGGGCACCGTTCGGGATAAGTCAAATTTTAGGCTAAATTAAATAAACCCAAACCCGACCCGTTTGCACCCGGACCCGACCCGTTAAAGTATTCGGGCGATATCTGGAGCATCCGGACTCCGATTCGGGCGATTCTGGATCCGTTGCGATCGTGGGAACGAGAGCTACAGTTCTGTAGCCAGTTTGTGAGTGTTTTCTTTTTATAAATTATATTTTATCATGATTAATATCTTGGTTGGTTGCCTAATTAAGAATAAAACATGATTATCGGTAAAACTGGATTTAGTATACGGATTGATTGATTAGTTAATGAGATGAGGTAATCACAGTAACAAGACATACGTTGTAGATAACTCGGACACAGATATCATACATGTACCGTCACTGACCCACAGACCACTAGGTCCCCATATTAATGGATACCATTACTTCATGTAGTAGCTCACATTACTTTATACTGCTTCACAATACCTTATGACACTACACTATCACTAGACATGACTACTAGATCTCGTTAGTACATGCACTGATAACCTCCTTACACGGATACTGTAGTTCACTGGATATACACCGACCACTATTATTACCACTATCATATATATATGACACGGATTCGTGCTACACATATATCTTCCACTAGTACACCGATATACCAATGCACGGCATGTCGCATTTCATATTATTGTTATTATCGTTACATGAATGCTCCATACACTGTTATCTCATGTTCACGCATCACTGTTACATACGTTCACCACACGGGTGTACATGCATGTTTTGTTCCTCACTTATTTTCATATGACTCACCGTGCATATTACATGTATTATTATTCCATGTTCCCGTATTCATGTTATATGATTGATTCCTGTTACAATGATATGGATATTTCCGATACTGGACATGAGAGCTGTTGATATGCTATATGTGGACTTCCACATCTATTGTTCATGTTTCCCGTTATATTGTTCATGTTATATTGTTCCCGTTTCTCGTTATATTGTTCTATGCTATCAACAGAACTCTGGTCCAGTTATCATGTTACCCGTATCATGTACTGTATCTGTTCTTGTTACATCGTATACTTGACATATCAGATCATAATGATAACTTGGGTATGGGGGAGACTTGACGGTTGACTAGATCTTATCGGTGATGTACTGGATCCATATTGTTTTCCCACTGCAGGGGACGGTAGGAGGGCTGCCTACCAATTGCTCCATGAGCTCTTGTTACTTGATTCATGCTCCCCTCTTAGCGGAGGGCCCTGGTCCTGGCAGCCAGGGGCTTGTTTAAGGCCGTGATCCCGGGTATGCACGGGATACATCCACCCGATAAGAACTCCTCGATCATTGGTTTCCAATTAACATAATAAAACAGTATAGACAATAGTGGACGTCGGGAACACTTGTTATTTAGTTACTCTCTCGTTTGGATAATGGTACCCATAGGCCATGTCCGGATAGGTTCGACTGGAGTGCGGGCTCCAGTATGAACTGCCAGTGGTATGGGACACTGGAAGAGAGTGATTAAAATATCAGGTGGTACTGATTGCTACTATTGTATCAATCACATGACTTGCCTCAGACATGTATGCTATTATTGTACATGACTTTGACATGACTTACCTAATACATGTTACTATTCCTGTTATTTTATTTGCTATCATGTTCACTGTGATCTTGCTTACTTGTTACTGTTCATGTTCATGTTATTGTATCGCTATCATGTTACCTGTAGACTTTGCCACACTACCTGATACCTATGGTGGCATACTACTCATGCACATGTACACCTTGCATCACATATATTCTGTTTTGCATTGCTTATATGCTATTTAGACACAACACAGTAGCATGTTCATATTGCATATGCCCGCCTGCATGTTCATTTACATCACTACCATGTTCACTGCTTTTACGTCACCGCTAGATAACATTATTTATTATATAAATTAGATATGATTAGAGTCATGACCTGATAATAACAAGCTAGGTAGTGATGGTACCAAAAGATGACATGTTTATATATTTCCACTGCTTCCTATATGCTTATGATATAATATCACTTGTACCACATCATGTATTATATATTAGTATCGTGCTTGTATTATTATGTATATATTACTGCCTCCTTCATTTTACCACTCACTAGGTCGCTTTCTGACGACCCTGGGTTTGCATGCCCAGATTGGAGATCCGCGTACCGTAGTATCCGAGAGTACCTTGGAGTCACATCGGAGCTTCCTCATCGGGACTATTCCTAGGTATCTTGGTATTTTATTTTCGTTATCTTATTTGTCTCCATTTTTTCATATCTATTTGGATCGCTGACCTCTTTCTGCAGGTATTCTTGTACTTATTTCATGCTGGACCTCATGACTATAGGGAGGTAATGTACTGTACGGAGGCTTAACGTACGCGTGAGCGTGTTTCCACCTCGGGTATGTACGTCGCCATAACGTCCCCGTACCTGCGGGATCGGGGCGTTACATAGTGGTATCAGAGCCTAGGTTCACACCTGGTGTGGGTAACCACCTGGGTCAATGCTTGGACTCGTACCAACAGTACAATCAGGTTCAGATTAACTGATCTGTATCTGAATTTGGGGATCCCAGCAACGAGTACAAGAATACCATAACCTTGACAATTCATTCCTTGACTCTGTTCTCTAACTTCCTTTCAGTTGTCAACCAGAACATCCGATTTCCTTCTACTTTCCTTATATCGTCTTACTTTCCATCCGTCCGGATTAGTTCACTACCATACTTCTCCATTCCGAGTTCCTTCTAGATAGCAGAGTGCGCAGCGGAAGTGTCGTGGACCCGTCACCTTTCGGCCTTGGGGTTGAAAATCTTGTTCTCACACCTGATTGAAATTGCGAGGACGCAATTTTTTGTAAGGTGGGGAGAAATGTAACACCCTAATCCCCGGTGTACGTATCACTGTATCTGTACGCGATACGATGTACAAATTTGATTTGACTTCTGTAGTATTCCGATTGACCTGATTTCAGTTTCAAAAATCATTTCCTAATATTGTAGATTTTTCAGGATTTTCTGGAATTTTTCTGGATTATTTTGGAAAATCTCCGTTGTCGGTGTCAACCGATACCGATAACCAGCCTTCCAATTTTTTATTTCACAAATGGAGCTGTATTTTGCGGTTCCGCTTTCACCATATGCCTTAGAATTATATTCTCTACGTTAGGGTATTTTTGGGGATTTTTCTGAATTTATCGAAAATCGGGCCAAACCGATGTCGCCCGTATCGGCGAGACACTCCGGAATTTTTAATCGGTAAACCGGATTGAGTTTCAATAAACCGTCTTCATATTATGTCTCCAGATAATATTCTCTATTTTCTGTAATTTTTGGGCACCGTTCGGGATAAGTCAAATTTTAGGCTAAATTAAATAATATTATTGTAATAATTAAAAACCCTTTTCTTTTCTTTTCTTTTCTTTTTCTTTCTTCTTCTCAAATTCTCCAGAGAACTCCATCTCCACCGCCTTACTGTAGACGACCGACTCTTCCCCCTCTTTAAAAACCTCTCTCCCTCTCTCTCTCTTCATTTTTCTACTCTCTCTCTACCCTCTCGCTCCCTCTCTAAAATTGCTCTCTCTCTCCCTCTCTCCCTTCTCTCTCTCTCTCTCTCTCTCTCTCTCTCTCTCCATCTCTTCCCCTCTCTCTCTCTGCATCCGGCCAGCACAGGGGAGGCCTGGCCGGCGGCACGCCAGAGGCCGGCCAGGCCAGGCCGGTGGCACGGGGGCCGGCCAGAGCCACGCCGGCGACGGGCGGACTGCGGGACAGCGGCGCAGGCCGACGGCGCAGCAGTCCGGCGGGGCGCGGGCGGTGGTGGGGGCGCCAGCCCTCACCTTCTTCCTCTTCCTCCCCTCTTCGCGATGGATCCCCGGCCTGGGGCGCCGGAGCAGCGCCGGCGCCGGGCGGCGGCGCCGTCCAGGTGGCCGCGCCGCCGGCGGGCGCGCGCGGGCGGCGGGCGCAGGTGGCGGCAGCAGCAGCACACGCTGCTGCTGCTGTCGGGTTATTGGGGAAGAAACCCAAACGGGTTTCGGGTTTTGGGTTTAACCCAAACCCGACCCGTTTGCACCCGGACCCGACCCGTTAAAGTATTCGGGCGATATCTGGAGCATCCGGACTCCGATTCGGGCGATTCTGGATCCGTTGCGATCGTGAGAACGAGAGCTACAGTTCTGTAGCCAGTTTGTGAGTGTTTTCTTTTTATAAATTATATTTTATCATGATTAATATCTTGGTTGGTTGCCTAATTAAGAATAAAACATGATTATCGGTAAAACTGGATTTAGTATACGGATTAATGAGATGAGGTAATCACAGTAACAAGACATACGTTGTAGATAACTCGGACACAGATATCATACCTGTACTGTCACTGACCCACAGACCACTAGGTCCCCATATTAATGGATACCATTACTTCATGTAGTAGCTCACATTACTTTATACTGCTTCACAATACCTTATGACACTACACTATCACTAGACATGACTACTAGACCTCGTTAGTACATGCACTGATAACCTCCTTACACGGATACTGTAGTTCACTGGATATACACCGACCACTATTATTACCACTATATATATATATGACACAGATTCGTGCTACACATATATCTTCCACTAGTACACCGATATACCAATGCACGGCATGTCGCATTTCATATTATTGTTAGTATCGTTACATGAATGCTCCATACACTGTTATCTCATGTTCACGCATCACTGTTACATACGTTCACCACACGGGTGTACATGCATGTTTTGTTCCTCACTTATTTTCATATGACTCACCGTGCATATTACATGTATTATTATTCCATGTTCCTGTATTCATGTTATATGATTGATTCCTGTTACAATGATATGGATATTTCCGATACTGGACATAAGAGCTGTTGATATGCTATATGTGGACTTCCACATCTATTGTTCATGTTTCCCGTTATATTGTTCATGTTATATTGTTCCTGTTTCTCGTTATATTGTTCTATGCTATCAACAGAACTCTGGTCCACTTATCATGTTACCCGTATCATGTACTGTATCTGTTCTTGTTACATTGTATACTTGACATATCAGATCATAATGATAACTTGGGTATGGGGGAGACTTGACGGTTGACTAGATCTTATCGGGTGATGTACTGGATCCATATTGTTTTCCCACTGCAGGGGACGGTAGGAGGGCTGCCTACCAATTGCTCCATGAGCTCTTGTTACTTGATTCATGCTCCCCTCTTAGCGGAGGGCCCTGGTCCTGGCAGCCAGGGGCTTGTTTAAGGTCGTGATCCCGGGTATGCACGGGATACATCCACCCGATAAGAACTCCTCGATCATTGGTTTCCAATTAACATAATAAAACAGTATACACAATAGTGGACGTCGGGAACACTTGTTATTTAGTTACTCTCTCGTTTGGATAATGGTACCCGTAGGCCATGTCCGGATGGGTTCGACTGGAGTGCGGGCTCCAGTATGAACTGCCAGTGGTATGGGACACTGGAAGAGAGTGATTAAAATATCAGGTGGTACTGATTGCTACTATTGTATCAATCACATGACTTGCCTCAGACATGTATGCTATTATTGTACATGACTTTGACATGACTTACCTAATACATGTTATTGTTCCTGTTATTTTATTTGCTATCATGTTCACTGTGATCTTGCTTACTTGTTACTGTTCATGTTCATGTTATTGTATCGCTATCATGTTACCTGTAGACTTTGCCACACTACCTGATACCTATGGTGGCATACTACTCATGCACATGTACACCTTGCATCACATATATTCTGTTTTGCATTGCTTATATGCTATTTAGACACAACACAGTAGCATGTTCATATTGCATATGCCCACCTGCATGTTCATTTACATCACTACCATGTTCACTGCTTTTACGTCACCGCTAGATAACATTATTTATTATATAAATTAGATATGATTAGAGTCATGACCTGATAATAACAAGCTAGGTAGTGATGGTACCAAAAGATGACATGTTTATATATTTCCACTGCTTCCTATATGCTTATGATATAATATCACTTGTACCACATCATGTATTATATATTAGTATCGTGCTTGTATTATTATGTATATATTACTGCCTCCTTCATTTTATCACTCACTAGGTCGCTTTCTGACGATCCTGGGTTTGCATGCCCAGATTGGAGATCCGCGTACCGTAGTATCCGAGAGTACCTTGGAGTCACATCGGAGCTTCCTCATCGGGACTATTCCTAAGTATCTTGGTATTTTATTTTCGTTATCTTATTTGTCTCCATTTTTTCATATCTATTTGGATCGCTGACCTCTTTCTGCAGGTATTCTTGTACTTATTTCATGCTGGACCTCATGACTATAGGGAGGTAATGTACTGTACGGAGGCTTAACGTACGCGTGAGCGTGTTTCCACCTCGCGTATGTACGTCGCCATAACGTCCCCGTACCTGCGGGATCGGGGCGTTACATAAATTTTAGATTTACATAACTACATTTTAATAACGGGAACGAATATTGCCACGTCAAGAAATGATAAAGGCACCCACCAAAAATTTGCAAGCCTACCATTATTTTTTTAACACAGCTACCCTCATGCAGAACAGAGATCCGGGGGAGGGGAGATCGGGGAGAGTGAGCGACAAGGGGGGAGAGGGGTTCAGGGGGGAGAGAGGGGGAAGGGAGGGAGGTCGTCGAGGAGGGGGGCGATGGGGTGACAGCGTCGGCGAATGAGAATTAGAGGAGGAGAAGAAAGGGGTAATTTCGTCATTTTTGAAATTTGGGGGTGCTTTTATCAAACTAGTGGGTACCTTAATCTGTTTGGTGCCTTTGTCAGTTCCGTGGGTGACAATATTCGTTCCCTTTAATAATCGTTAGTGATAACCAAATACACCTCAAGTTGGTTAGTTTGAATTAAGAAATTAACTACAAAAACTGTAGTTAGAAGGAACCTCCTGAACTAATCACTAGAATTGGAACATTTATATATTTTGATTATTTTTTTTACTCCCCGATCATAACTTTTCTTAATAGTTTACCTCTTTTTTATTCATCTTATTTTTGTCTTTTTTGCAGATTTATTAATTTAATAGGATAAATTTTTTCTTGTTTAATTTTTATGGAAATCTCTCCTCAGAAACTCATGCTCTCTTCTCTCAGCATGCACTCTCTTTCTCCAATTTTCTCTCTCGTGCTCTCCTAACTCTCTCCTCTCTCAGTCCCTCTCTCTCAACCCTTCCTCTCTCTTCCTCATACTCTCTCTCTCTCTCCCACTCTCCTAACTCTCTCTCTCTCTCTCTCAACCACTATCTTCCTCCTACTTTCGCTCGTGTTATCTCGATTCTGTGATACAGGAAGAGAAGCAAGAAAAATCATGTCAAAAGACTTAACCTGTTAACAGGTTTTATTTAGACTGTCGACAGACTTTTTTTGAGAATTGAAAATTTACAGTCATGCCGATAGGGCCTTTCACCTGTTGACAGCCCTATTGCATATCAAGCTGTTTGATAGATTAGGATTTAGTTTTTGGGCGTGATTCAGACTCCAATTGGTTTTCTGTTTTATTTATTTTTGAATTTAGATTATCTAGATAGGTTAGGAATCTTTAAAATCTTTTCTTTTCTTTTAAAAATAGGTTATATTTTTCAAGTAAGAGTAGTATCTTTTGTAAGCCTATAAAAGGCCATTGCATCCTTTATATTTGGTATTAAGTTTAATCAATAAAAATTGAGTTTATCTCTCCAAATTGCTCGTGGATTCGAGTTGCTATCTCTTACCCGTGGATTCGAGTAAATCGCTCGTGAATTCGAGTGCCGTGTTCGTGGATCGAGCACAACTTCTATCTGAAAGTCTTCAAGGTTCATGGGCGCTAGAACGAGATCTAGTCGACGTCATTCGTCTTTTTTGCTTCCCCTCTGCGTCAATTGGTATCTGAGCCAGGTTAGATTTTGTGTAAGAGAGAGAACAATCGCAAACAAAAGAGATTTGTTTCATTATATTTGCTATTCATCTCTTGCATCATTCATACTTGTAAGTTTTCCTCTTTCAATCAAGAAGGTAATTGAGTACATCAACTCTCATCTAGAGGAATATAGAGGAGAAGTTCTAGAGCTCTTAATTAGGAATCCAGCTCACTTCTTGATTTGATTAATCGTTTGCATTATTTATTTTATTGTCGCATTTTTGTGTTAGATTATCATTACACATATTCACCCCCTCTAGGTGTACTTCCAAATCAAGTGCACATTCACCTAATTGTTTTTTATCTGAGATTTTTCTTACCACTAATAAATATTTTGTTATCAATTGCATGGTTATCATTTGAAATTATCTAAGTAGGAGTCTTCAAATTTCATAGTGTCAAAGAAAAGTACACTTAAAATAGAAAAAGAGTAATTCAAAAACCAAAATATAAAAGTATAAATGTTTTTTTTTCGGGTCCTTAATTGCCTCTAAGACCTGGCGACAAGCAACAGTTGGTCTGTAATTTGAAATAATTCATAAAGTTCTATAGAAATTTTTTTTATCAAATTCACAATAATCAAATGAAATTATTTAAATGAAATTTAGTCAAATTCTGTAAAAAATTCCAGTACAAAAACATATTTATTAAAACTACACTAAAAATGAAAAAGAGGGGAAAATGAAAGAAAAGCATATAAAAAATTATTAACTTACATTTTTTTATTCTTCTACTTGAATATTTTTTTTCTAGTTTCAAAATTTTGTTTCTCTTTGGGTGAGAAAAGAAAATTATAGAAGATTATATAAAGGATGAACTATCTGAGAATTTGAAATCTAATAAGTTTTACAACTAGAAATTTGAAAAAAGGAAATTTCTTTTCCTCGATTTGTCTAATTGTAAAAAAATAAAATTTTAGAATAGCATATGAAAGAAAAGATTGTGAGAATATAATTATGATTCAATTAGGAGGAGTAGGAGTCAGGCATAGAGTAGTTAGTTTTATTTATTTTTTTTCCTTTTTATCTTAGGATATTGAACAATAGGTATTGGTAATTTTTTTATATCACAAGATATCGAAAAAGATTAGGAATTAATTAAATTTTTTTTAATTTTGTGACTGCATGATAGATTTTTTTTAATGGAATTCTTCGTTTTTTAACCATGAGTTGGTTTGATTTAAAAATTATTTTTAAACTGAGATTCTTTTTATCACTTAACGGTGAGAATTTGCTATAACATACCTCAATATGAAATATCTAATATGATATGGAATTCTTTTTAATTTTAGGTTTTCTTTTTCTTAATTAAAAAGATGAGGATTTTTTACGATAATCTAACGGTCTAAAATTGATCACGATGGAAACGCTATTGGTGCTTGTATAGGTAGTATAGATGAAAAAACACCTAGAGGGGGGTGAATAGGTGTTAATGCTAATCTAGAAACTAAATGCGCTAAATGCGGAAGCTTAAACAAATTTTGCAACACACTTAATACAACCAACAAGTGTAGCCGAATTCCCCGTGAAGGGCTCTGGACTAACTCCTCTTGATTCCCCTAAATATGGGTTGAGGTGCTATATGAAGCTCTTGTGGTTAAGTATAAGTGAGGCACACACACAAGCAAGTCAAGCATATAATGGATATACAATAATATGAAAGATGCAACGCAACACAAGCAAATAGATATGAATGATATGAATGATGCTTTGCACAATTAAAAGAGAGAGAGGGTTAGAGAGACAATGGATCAAACGCTAACAACAAGATATGTTTCGAGGTTCGAGCCCCTAGCTCTACATCCCCGCCTTCACCACCGTGAAGGATTTCCAATCCACTATCTCCCACCGAGGGAACCTCCACCGAGGAGGATTTGTTACAACAATAGGAGTACCGAACTCCTCTCTCAAACACCGCCTCACAACCGAGGGGTAGGCCCGTAGCCAAACAACAACAAACAACACCTCTACCGAAGAGGGTTACAACCAAACTCCACCTCTCACTAGAGGGAGCAAACCAACCAACTCAACCTCTACCAAAGAGGGAGCAAACCAATCACCCGATCAACCTCTACCAAAGAGGGATACAACAAAAGAAAGGGTGTACAACTTGGAGGTTTCCACAATCTCAAACAATCTCTCTTTTTCACAAAACAAGATCCTAATAGATTAGGATAGAAGATATAGCTCAAGTGGAAAAACTAGGTGTTTGGAAAATAAAGACTCAAAGAAAACACTTGGGAAAACTCTTTGTAAATGATAGAATTGAAGAACAAAACAAATCTCCCAAATTTCTATTTTCTTTGATTTTCCCAAACCCTAAAACACAAAAATCAATTTGGAAGTTTAAAGCCCAAAAACACTTTTGAAAACTTGTTTTAAACACTAGAGAAACTCTGAAATTTTTCTTTTCAAAAGTCTTATCAAAACACCCCAAGAGATGGGGTATTTATAGCCCAATCAGAAAACTAGCCGTTAGGCTGATCTGGCAGCCTGACAGGCTGGCGGTCGACCGCCCGGTCGACCGCCAACGGTCAGAAATATGACCGTTGGGGCATCCGGTCGACTGCTCGGCTGACCGCCCAGATACAGAGAGCAAAGCTCACTGGTCCGGTCGACCGGTCGGTCGGCCGGCCCACTGTGCTGCCAGACGTGCACAGCTCTGTGCACGTCGGTCGACCGTACGGTCGACCGGCCTTTGGTGCGGTCGACCATGCGGTCGGCCGACCTGGCCTGTCAGCCAGTTCTGGGACAGAAACTGGGTCAGAAAAACATATTAAAATATTTCTAAAAATTCTTTAAAAACTTCTAAAAATCCCCAAAAATAGTTTTAACATTTTGCATTGATATATAACTTGTGATAAACATTTAAACTCAAACATCAAGCAATTTGAACTATTTTTGTGTTTTATCATTTTTACCAAAAACTAAAACTTGTATTTTATCAAACTTGGATTTTTCAATACATGAATAGGATAGTCAAAATAAGTTTGTCTAAGAAGTTTAAGCATGCATGTATAGAAAGAATACATTTACTATACATATAAACCATTTAAACTTGTTTTGATCAATCTATTCATGAAAACAAATATCGGTTAAACCAAAACCGAAAAACCAATATCCAAACATAAAACGTGTGTGTTCTGCACTTGAGCATATCAACTATTCTTATCTTTACACATGGATCTAAAACGCATTAAACTAAACTAGGATACTTAAGTCTTCTTGATGATCTTCCATCTTCAAGTCGGCTTGGTCCCAAAAACTTGATCCACCGAGTGCAAATGAGTGATCTTGAAGCTCGGGCACCGGAATCACTATGAAAAGTTCCAAAAACTCCTTTATTGAAACTAATCACCAACTAATATCTTGATTAATGATCTGAGACTAAAATCACAAGATTATTAGTAAACATAACTACATGAGTTAATCATCATCAAAACTAGAGAGGAAGGCCTCCGGGCCAACAATCTCCCCCTTTTTGATGATGACAAAACTCATGGAGTTATATATGCATGGATTAAAGTTAAGCTTCAAAGAAGCTCCCCCTTAACTCATGCATAAAACAAATAAACATAAATATTCAATGAATGTACAATGCAAAAACAATAAAAGGCTCTAGATACCCAATGAAATGTTCAAAAACAAAACATGCTCTAGATACCAATTAAAATTAAACTAAATTAAACTTAATATATGCAAAACATAAATATGCATATATAAAACAAAATCTTTCTCCCCCTTTTTGTCAATCATCAACAAAGGGGTAAAAACCAAAACAAAACAAAATCTTCTCCCCCTTTTTAATACAAAGAAACAATCATCAATAGGGAGGTAAAAGCAAAACCAAATCAATAAATATTTCTCCCCCTTTTTGTTTGAAACAATGAATCAACAAAAGGGTTAATAAAAATAATGTTCTCCCCTTTTTTGTCTAAAACAAAAACAAAGACCAAATGGGATGACAATCAATTAAGATATCAATTGAAAATATGTCAAAGAAGCATCTTGATACCAATTGAAAGTAAACATAGATCAATCAACAAATGGTATATGCGATATACATTCATGAAGAGGAAGATGTGAAGCTTCCCTACATAGATACATTACATGAAGGAGGGATGACAAGCCCTAATTCACATAACGTACACTATGCAATGCATAAGAGGAGATGTGAAGCTCCCCCTACACACGTGTATCACATAAAGAAGAGATGTCAAGCTCCTCAATACAATATACACTCAACATGAATCTATATGTAGAAGAGATGTTAAGCTCTCCTTGCATATAGGCAATACAAATCAAAACTCTTGTATTTATCTTTAAAACAACATTTTTAGATGCAAATTTAAAACATTCAAATAAACATCTTGATATAAAAAGAGAGTATTTTTCTTTTTAAGTATATGATATCAAATGAACTGACTATTTTCTATCATAAAGTAAGGGAGTGGAAATACAAATACCAATTGAAATATGAAAATCGAATTTTCTCCCCCTTTATGAAATTTCAATAAAACACATGCATAAGCTTGTATAAGAAACCAATTGAAAATTGAATCAATTGAAACAAAGTTGAAGCTCAAGCTTAGCATAAACAAAATATATATGTATGAAAATTTTAATACCAATCGGAATTGATACTATTGAAATTGAAAAACATACATACATACAAACATATATGAGTATACAAGAAAGGTCAAAATTGATACCAATTGAAAGAATTTCAATGATACCAATTGAAACAACAATAATGATCAAGTGTATACATCATATAACTAATCCTCCCAATCATGTTCAAGTTTAAAATGATTTTCAATATAAAGCATACATGAGCATGATCTCCCATCCGTCCGCCCGTGGATGGTAGGGGTTTTCAAAAAATAGGTTTAGAAAATAAAGTATATTTGAAAAACTCTACCATATGAAGAATACCGTAACTAGTTATGTGAAAAATTTGTAAACTAGTACGAAATCCTTCAAGTAAGGAATAACACAAAGTTATTTTTCATGAAAACATAAAATTCACAAAATAGTCAACACTCATAATCAATTAAGCATAAATATGACTCATGAACAAAACATGAGTAAACAATAAATGTGAGTGTACAAATAAGATGTGAAGATCATAGTCATGAAAGATGGTCAATAAGCTCAATATTCCTTGAAACAAGAAAATCATGAAAATCATCAAAAACTTATTTAATCTTCAAGGTATATGTATGTCTTATACAAACTAAAGTATACATACATATCCAAACACAACGAGTCCACAAAGATATATGCATGAAGGCACGTGGCTCAAAAGGATGTATATGTATAAACAATAGTTTGGATAAAATAGACATATACATGAAGTTAAACATATAAACATAAAAACATGAAACAAATCCAAAAATGGGAATACAAGTTTAAAATGTATGAATCATCAAAACTAGACTATACTAGCACATCTAATGGGTTCAAATAAGCATTCAAGCACAAACATATATAGATTTATTTGTGGCCCACTATATGTACAAGTATATACTTAGTCTTAATGAAAACTAACATTTAAACATAGTAATCAAGGCATGAAGCATTAAACAAAACAAAATTCATCATGATAAACAAAAAAATATGATTATTATGCAAATTCACATGTTATTAAACCTATGATAAATATGATAGCTAAACAAACGGTGAGAACACAAAATAATAGTCCATATTAAACATGGGTGTCTCAAATACTATACATGTATGTCAATGGTCTAATAAACATGGTATTTACATGATAATCACTAAACAATAAAACATGCTACAAATAATGAACATGAAAAGCATGCATAAATAAAACGGGAGTAAAAGATTGTCACCAAAACTGAAGAAGCAACTCTCCTTGTCTCCAAAACATGGTGGTCTTCCCACTAAACCTTCCCTTGAAAGTGATGCATCCAAATGATTTCCATGAAGCTCGGAACGCATCCACTCCAAGGTGCCGCTACTCTCACGTCATGTGAGAGCCCACACCTACATCATAAACAAGAGGGGTGGTCTTTGGTACCCACAACTTTTTGGGTCCATTAGGGTTTGTACCTTCTCTAACCCAAACAAATTTATTTGCTAAATTTGAAACATGTATTCTATCATAACAAAATTTAGCAAGGTGGCCCTTACGTCCACAATGTGTACATGTGTACACATGAGCATACATGTGGTGATGGTGTCCGTGAGGAGCATGTGTATGCCGTGGGGGTGTGCATGAATAGGTGGAACTTGTTTCTTTCGAAACAAAGATTCCAAACGTGTATGGCTCTTGGCACATTGGCTCAAAGTGGAGCCCAAACAATCAACACTCTTCTTCAAAATATTTATATCATTATCAATCAAGGAAGAAGTGTGACATGCAATAGGTGAAGTGTGTGATACTACCCTAGCATGACAAACATGTGCATCAATTTTATTTTTCAAAACTTCATTTTTCTCTAAACAAACATTTAAATCATTGGAAATAGAAATTATTTTATTTTTCAAAGCAACATTCTCTTTTAAAATAAAATCAACTTTTGAAGACAAGTTTTCATTTTTCTTTAAAACATCATTGCAATCAATTTTAGACTTTAAAATTTTATTTTCCTTTAGAGCAAGGTCTAGTTGAGATCTTAACGAATCCCTTTCATTATAGACCTCAACCTTCTCTTGCAAAATCTTGTCAAGTCTAGAATGCAAATTTTTATTTTCTTTTTCAATTCCTAGACTTTTCTTTTTCAAAACCTTATATTTTTCAATTAATTTTTCACAAACTATTGAAAGTTCTTCATTCAAAGCATGGGCATCAATATGATCATCACATGAAGAACTAGAATCAAAACTATCTAGTTGAGTTTCCGATTGTACCTCAAGGGAGTCATTCGCTTGGATCATGAAGCATTGAGACTCGGATTCTCCACTAGATTCCTCTTCTTGTTGGAGTGGCATTTGAAGCTTGGAGGTGGTGGTTGTTGTCAACTTGTTCCACACTGTAAAGGCGGAATCAAGATTAGAAACATGCATAAGATATTCTTTAGGTAGCGTGCTTCTAATGGCTTCAAGGGCTTGTGCATTGGCCCCTATATGCTTGCTATCACTAAGGTAGGATTCCTTGGTAAGGGCAAGGTGAATCTTATATCCTAGGGTTTGTAAATAAATGGACATCTTAATCTTCCAAACAAGAATGTTGGAAGGGTCAAACATAGGTGGGGTCATGAAGTCCATGGGTCCAAACTATATGTGTGCAAACAAGCAAATGCAAATGTAGATTAGCTAAACCAAGATCTCACTCCTAGGATGGTAAGCCTAAAGTATCAGGAGCGTAGGCTCTGATACTAATTGAAAAACACCTAGAGGGGGGGTGAATAGGTGTTAATGCTAATCTAGAAACTAAATGCGCTAAATGCGGAAGCTTAAACAAATTTTGCAACACACTTAATACAACCAACAAGTGTAGCCGAATTCCCCGTGAAGGGCTCTGGACTAACTCCTCTTGATTTCCGTAAATATGAGTTGAGGTGCTATATGAAGCTCTTGTGGTTAAGTATAAGTGAGGCACACACACAAGCAAGCCAAGCATATAATGGATATACAACAATATGAAAGATGCAAGGCAACACAAGCAAATAGATATGAATGATATGAATGATGCTTTGCACAATTAAAAGAAAGAGAGGGTTAGAGAGACAATGGATCAAACGCTAACAACAAGATATGTTTCGAGGTTCGAGCCCTTAGCTCTACATCCCCGCCTTCACCACCGTGAAGGATTTCCAATCCACTATCTCCCACCGAGGGAACCTCCACCGAGGAGGATTTGTTACAACAATAGGAGTACCGAACTCCTCTCTCAAACACCGCCTCACAACCGAGGGGTAGGCCCGTAGCCAAACAAAAACAAACAAACCTCTACCGAAGAGGGTTACAACCAAACTCCACCTCTCACTAGAGGGAGCAAACCAACCAACTCAACCTCTACCAAAGAGGGAGCAAACCAATCACCCGATCAACCTCTACCAAAGAGGGATACAACAAAAGTAAGAGTGTACAACTTGGAGGTTTCCACAACCTCAAACAATCTCTCTTTTCCACAAAACAAGATCCTAATAGATTAGGATAGAAGTATAGATCAAGTGGAAAAACTAGGTGTTTGGAAAACAAAGACTCAAAGAAAACACTTGGGAAAACTCTTTGTAAATGATAGAATTGAAGAACAAAACAAATCTCCCAAATTTCTATTTTCTTTGATTTTATCAAACCCTAAAACACAAAAATCAATTTGGAAGTTTAAAGCCCAAAAACACTTTTGAAAACTTGTTTTAAACACAAGAGAAACTCTGGAATTTTTTTTTTCAAAAGTCTTACCAAAACACCCCAAGAGATGGGGTATTTATAGCCCAATCAGAAAACTAGCCGTTAGGTTGATCGGCAGCCTGACAGGCTGGCGGTCGACCGCCCGGTCGACCTCCAACGGTCAGAAATATGATCGTTGGGGCATCCGGTCGACCGCTCGGTCGACCGCCCAGATACAGAGAGCAAAGCTCTCTGGTCCGGTCGACCGGTCGGTCGGCCGGCCTACTGTGCTGCCAGACGTGCACAGCTCTGTGCACGCCGGTCGACCGTACGGTCGACCGGCCCTTGGTGCGGTCGACCGTGCGGTCGGTCGACCTGGCCTGTCAGCCAGTTCTGGGATAGAAACTGGGTCAGAAAAACATGTTAAAATATTTCTAAAAATTCTTTAAAAACTTCTAAAAATCCCCAAAAATAGTTTTAACATTTTGCATTGATATATAAACTTGTGATAAACATTTAAACTTAAACATCAAGCAATTTGAACTATTTTTGTGTTTTATCATTTTTACCAAAAACTAAAACTTGTATTTTATCAAACTTGAATTTTTCAATACATGAATAGGATAGTCAAAATAAGTTTGTCTAAGAAGTTTAAGCATGCATGTATAGAAAGAATACATCTACTATACATATAAACTATTTAAACTTGTTTTGATCAATCTATTCATGAAAACAAATATCGGTTAAACCAAAACCGAAAAACTAATATCCAAACATAAAACGTGTGTGTTGTGCACTTGAGCATATCAACTATTCTTATCTTTACACATGGATCTAAAACACACTAAACTGAATTAGGATACCTAAGTCTTCTTGATGATCTTCCATCTTCAAGTCGGCTTGGTCCCAAAAACTTGATCCACCGAGTGCAAATGAGTGATCTTGAAGCTCGGGCACCGGAATCACCATGAAAAGCTCCAAAAACTCTTTTATTGAAGCTAATCACCCATGAACAATTGCTCATCTTGCTCTAGCCTTTGATATTCTGAGAATAACAATTTCTCCGAGCAGATGTGTCGGGTAGCTTCAGTGTCTACCCACCAATCCTTGTTGTTGGTTGTCAGGTTTACTTCTGACACCACAGCTGAAAGACTTGGTGATTCATGGTTGGTCATGTTCGCCTGTGGGTGGCTCTTCTTATTCTTCTTAAGACGGCTGCGACATTCATTTGCTTTGTGACCTTCTTTGTTGCAGATGTAACAGGTCCCTTTGAAGCGCATGTTTCTGCCGTCTTGAGCCTTGCCTTTGTACCCCTGGGAAGGCTTCTTTCTCTTCAAGCTTTTGGAAGAAGACGCTTTCCCCTTTGAGTCCTCGATCACATTTGCTTTTGCTTCGTAGGAGTTCTTGCTGCTCCTTTTCTCGGACTTGCGGTTGTCCTCCTCTATACGAAGCCTCACAATAAGATCCTCCAACTTTAGCTCCTTTCGCTTATGCTTCAGGTAATTCTTGAAGTCTCTCCACGCAGGTGGGAGCTTCTCCACGATTGTTGCAACCTGAAAAGTTTCAGGAAGAATCATACCTTCGGCCTCTATTTCGTGCAAGATAATTTGGAACTCTTGCACCTGACTGATGACAGTCTTACTATCCACCATTTTGTACTCCAGAAATCGTCCAACGACGAACTTCTTGGTACCAGCATCTTCAGTCTTGTACTTCTTGTCAAGACTGGCCCATAACTTCTTTGCCGTAGTGATAGGACTGTAGACATTATAAAGAGAGTCATCCAGTCCATTAAGAACATAATTTCGGCAAAGGAAGTCACCTTGTGTCCAAGCATCGACTGCAAGGACTGAGTCCCGATCAGTTCCGGGTTTTGGTGGATCCTCCTGCAGGAATTTGGCCAGATGAAGAGTGGTCAAGTAGAAGAGCATCTCCTGTTGCCACCTCTTGAATTCTGTGCCGTTAAACTTTCCTGGCTTCTCCGGCTTCGGGTTAGGAAGTGGAGTAGGCATCAAACCTTGGAGCGGTATGTTTGTTGCCTTGCTGGAGCTATCTTGATTTGTCTCAGACATTTTCTGCAAGTTCAAGCAGAACAGAAGTAAGAAACGTTAATTGTCTTAAGATTGTTGGGTATTCTGCTTAACAAGAATCAATCTGACAACTAATCAAGATTACTGAGATATCAACAATCTAATTGGCCAGGTCGGCAAATATCAGGTGGGAGGTTTTCCGTTCAATAGAACGTTCCTTAATTTAAGAACCACCTTTCAATTTCCTTCCTTGGTTAAAGCACCAATTAGACTGAATCTAAGTCAGTCTCGATATACTGTAAAGTATATCCCCTGTATAAAGGACTTAATCCACTTATACAGTATTTAGAGTGAGGTACGCTTAAAACGAATCTCCTTAAGACAATTACGTCCCCCGCACTGGTGCTAACGGGATAATGGACGCTGGTCTCCCAAGATACAACACTCTTTCACGGTATTTGGATAGCACTACCAAATCACCGTACGGTCGAACCGTAGTCAACCAGTACCTTCACAGGATTGTTGAAGCAGCGGTACAAGGACAAATTTCAAACGAATATTTGCCTTTACTCTCTGGAGGAGCACCCACTGTTGAGGACGAAGGAAGGTTGAAGAATATCTTTCTTCAGAAGTATCAGATTCAGACAACAATTCTTATAAAAGAATATGGTGAATTTTCTGATTCCTCTTTCAGAACAATTTGGCAGAATCTCCTTTTAGGAAGTCGCTTCGGATTCCCACTTCACGCTGGAAGTCGCGGATTCCACTTCACGCTGGAAGCACAGTTCAGAACGTTGGAAGAACAGTTCAGAACTCAGTATAGAGAGAGAGTGTGTGTGTTCAAACTCTGTTGGTGTGCCTGAGAATGAACCTCTGGAGCGCTATTTATAGCGCTCCGGAAGGGTATTCTCGTCCGCCAAAAGTCAACAGTTGCGACGGTTCGGACAGAACCGTCGCAACCGTTCAACCGCCCAACCGCACGGTCGGTTTTCCGACAGCGGTTGGCGAACGGTTCGGATCCGTTCGCGCGGACACCCGTTGGCGGGCTGGAGCGGATTGGGTAGTGGAGTGGAGCGGATCTGTTCGGCCCATACCCTGAAACCCGATTCAAAAAGAACCAGTCCAGGTAGGGAACCCGAACCCAGACCCAGACCCAGACCCAGACCCAAGCCCAAGCCCGGCCCCGGTCCCGAGCCCGAGCCCGGCCCGAGCATAATTCCCTCCTTTTCGCGCGCGAAAACTCCAAGTACCCAAAGGGCACGCCCTTTGTTCTCAATTTTCTCTATTTATACCCCATAAGCTTCCATCACACGGCCAATGTGGGACTAAATGCTTTAAGCTTCCTTTAGTCCCATTTGGCTTTGAATTTGGTAAACTTTGGACTTGAATATCTCATTCATTCGAAGTCGGAATTGAACATGTGAATATACCACGTTCATCACCAATGGAAGGAGAACACACTCCAACCATCATCCAGTTGATTCGATCAACGGATCTCGCCATAATTCAACTCGAAGATTCGCCTTTCATATTCTTCAATTCCAACAATCCCCCACAATGAATGGAGAATTCAAGGAAATGACACACAAAGAGACTGACTCTATTGTGAAAGATACTTGAGAAAAGAAACTGCATAAGGATAGGTGAACTAGGTCTTGAACCTTCCATAGTGAAAGCTTTATCGGACTTACTGGCTAATCAGTGAACTAGGTCTTGAACTGTTAGCCGTTAGTGTAAGCCAAGTCAACAAGCTTCACACAGTGACTTTCCAAATCAACTTTGGTTCTCGGTTGTGTCCGTTTTGGCCCTGGACATTCTTGGTTTCAGAGAGTATCTTTAGGGAATAACAGCCTCCATAGAAATTCCCAAAGAGCCGACCCAACTCTATACTCACATAGGTGATGGACCTATTAAGAGTAGTCTACTTTACTCCACTTGTTTAGTAACAAGATATAGGCATCATTAAAAGCGTTAAGCTTATCCTTAACCCACTTGTAGAAAAGCACTTATGTGCACCTTAGGAATGGATTGGAGTCAAGCTCCCAAGTGCTTACTTGCTGAGTCAATCATAACTAGTTTTTCCTCTTGAACTTAGTCCGTGGGATCTCCAGTCGCTAAGTGAGGTTTCCATTAAGCTGACTCGGTAAGGTTAGGCTTTTAGACCCATTCCCCTCGATGGGCAGTTTATACGCTCTCCACTTAAACCTTTAGTAAGCGGATCCGCTAAATTATCCTTTGACGATACAAAGTCAATAGAGATAATTCCATTTGAGAGCAACTGCTTCACGGTATTATGTCTACGACGAATATGTCTAGACTTACCGTTGTATATAACATTTTGTGCCCTAGATATAGCTGCTTGATTATCGCAGTGTATACATATAGCGGGCACTGGCTTTTGCCATAATGGTATATCTTCTAAGAATTGTCGAAGCCATTCTGCTTCTTCTCCAGCCTTATCTAAGGCTATGAATTCCGATTCCATAGTGGAACGGGCAATACATGTTTGCTTAGAAGATTTCCATGATACCGCTGCTCCTGCTAGAGTAAATATGTATCCGCTAGTTGATTTTGATTCCTCAGAATCTGCAATCCAATTAGCATCACTGTATCCTTCCAGTACAGGTGGATACTGTCCATATCTCAAGGCATATTCCTTGGTATGTGATACGTAACCCAATACTCGTAGTAGAGCGGTCCAATGTAGATCACTAGGATTACTAGTGTATCTACTTAACTTGCTTACAGCGTAAGCAATATCGGGTCTAGTGCAATTCATCAAATACATTAGACTTCCGATAATCTGAGAATATTCCAATTGGCGTATTCCAGTTCCTGTATTCTTATGAAGATGGACATGTGGGAGAAAAGGATTTGTATTCTCTTTTATCCCATGATCCTTGAATCTTTCTATCATCTTATCCACATAGTGAGATTGAGATAGACTGATTCTATCTGGTGTTCTAATAATTTTAATTCCTAAAATTACATCAGCAACCCCCAGATCCTTCATATCAAAACTGTTGGATAACATTCTTTTAGTAGACTTAATAATTTCAATATTAGTCCCAAGTATCAACATGTCGTCTACATAAAGACAAACAATGATACATGCGTTTCCAACTGTTTTCGTGTAAACACACTTATCGCATTCATTGATAGTGAATCCATCTTTGATCATGACACTATCAAATTTCTCATGCCATTGTTTTGGAGCCTGCTTTAAACCATATAAGGATTTTACCAATTTACACACCTTGTGTTCTTGGCCCTTGACTATAAATCCTTCAGGTTGCTCCATATATATCTCTTCATTTAATTCACCATTTAAGAATGCAGTCTTGACATCCATTTGATGGATATCTAAGTTGCGCAATACTGCAATTGCGATTAACATCCGAATGGACGTTATTCTTGTTACTGGTGAATAAGTATCGAAGTAGTCAAGTCCTTCTTTTTGCCGATAACCCTTGGCTACTAATCTAGCCTTGTACTTATCGATAGATCCATCGGGTTTTAATTTTCGTTTGAAAATCCACTTACACCCAATTGGTTTACTTCCAGGAGGCAAGTTTACCAATTCCCAAGTATGATTACTTAGTATGGATTCTATTTCGCTATTTATAGCTTCTTTCCACATTTGTGCTTCTGGGGTTGACATAGCCTCTTTGAATGTTTGAGGCTCGTTCTCAATAGCGTATGCTATGAAATCTGGACCAAAAGATTTTGAGATTTTAGATCTCTGACTTCTTCTTGGTTCAGTTTCCGCATTAACAATTGGTTCCTCGGGGCTTTCGTCCCTGAACGCCATCTCGTGTGTTCTTTTCCCAGAAGTCTTATCTGCTTCCCGTTTGTACGGAAAGATATCTTCAAAGAACACAGCATCTCGAGATTCGATAATCATGTTTACATGAATATCTGGTATTTCTGATTTATGAACCAGAAATCTGTAGGCACTACTATTCAAGGCATAGCCTATGAATACGCAGTCCATAGTTTTTGCTCCCAACTTAGTCTTTTTAGGTAATGGTGCTAGCACCTTTGCTAGGCATCCCCACATTTTGAGGTAATGGTAGGAAGGTGTCCTTCCATGCTATAACTCGAATGGTATTAGACCAAGTTTCTTGTGGGGTACTCTATTTAGAATATGATTTGCAGTTAATAGAGCTTCCCCCCACAAGTTCTGCGGAGCTCCAGAACTTACGAGCATGGAATTAACCATCTCCTTCAAAGTTCTGTTCTTCCGTTCAGCAATTCCATTCTGCTGAGGAGTGTATGGTGCTGTAGTTTGATGTATTATACCAAAACTAGCACATAACTCACTAAAATCATTTGATTCATATTCTCCGCCTCTATCGGATTTTAGAATCTTGATTTTCTTGTTGAGTTGATTCTCAACTTCGGCTTTATATGTTGTAAACATATTTATTGCCTCATCCTTACTATTTAAAAGATACACATAACAGTATCTTGTACAGTCATCGATAAAAGTAATGAAATACTTTTTACGGCCTCTAGTTGGCATAAACTTCAAGTCACATAGATCGCTATGAATTAACCCTAAAGGTTCTGTATTTCGATCTATTGAGTGAAATGAATTTTTAGCCAACTTGGCCTCAACACAAATCTCACACTTGCGAATTTCTTCCAAGTTGAGTTTAGGAATATATCCCAGATTAGACAAGTTTTTCAAAGACTTGTAATTTACATGCCCTAATCTAGCATGCCACAAATTAGGAGACTCAAGCAAATAAACAGAAGAATTTCCTTTATTTATTAGCTTTGGGTACAAATACACAGACTTTTTATCAACCACTGCAACATTGGCTTTAAAAAGTCCATCAACAAGATAGCCCTTTCCCACATACATCCCTCCCTTAGTAAGTACAAATTTGTCGGATTCAAATACAATTCTAAATCCTTTCTTACTAAGTATTGATCCGGAGATCAAATTCTTGCGGATGTCTGGAACATGAAGGACATCATTAAGAGTAAGCTATTTCCCCGATGTCCACTTCAGGATGACCTTGCCCTTTCCTTCAATCTTTGAGGAAGCTGAATTACCCATGAACAATTGCTCATCTTGCTCTAGCCTTTGATATTCTGAGAATAACAATTTCTCCGAGCAGATGTGCCGGGTAGCTCCAGTGTCTACCCACCAATCCTTGTTGTTGGTTGTCAGGTTTACTTCTGACACCACAGCTGAAAGACTTGGTGATTCATGGTTGGTCATGTTCGCCTGTGGGTGGCTCTTCTTATTCTTCTTAAGACGGCTGCGACATTCATTTGCTTTGTGACCTTCTTTGTTGCAGATGTAACAGGTCCCTTTGAAGCGCATGTTTCTGCCGTCTTGAGCCTTGCCTTTGTACCCCTGGGAAGGCTTCTTTCTCTTCAAGCTTTTGGAAGAAGACGCTTTCCCCTTTGAGTCCTCGATCACATTTGCTTTTGCTTCGTAGGAGTTCTTGCTGCTCCTTTTCTCGGACTTGCGGTTGTCCTCCTCTATACGAAGCCTCACAATGAGATCCTCCAACTTTAGCTCCTTTCGCTTATGCTTCAGGTAATTCTTGAAGTCTCTCCACGCAGGTGGGAGCTTCTCCACGATTGTTGCAACCTGAAAAGTTTCAGGAAGAATCATACCTTCGGCCTCTATTTCGTGCAAGATAAGTTGGAACTCTTAGACCTGACTGATGACAGTCTTACTATCCACCATTTTGTACTCCAGAAATCGTCCAACGACGAACTTCTTGGTACCAGCATCTTCAGTCTTGTACTTCTTGTCAAGGCTGGCCCATAACTTCTTTGCCGTAGTGATAGGACTGTAGACATTATAAAGAGAGTCATCCAGTCCATTAAGAACATAATTTCGGCAAAGGAAGTCACCTTGTGTCCAAGCATCGACTGCAAGGACTGAGTCCCGATCAGTTCCGGGTTCTGGTGGATCCTCCTGCAGGAATTTGGCCAGATGAAGAGTGGTCAAGTAGAAGAGCATCTTCTGTTGCCACCTCTTGAATTCTGTGCCGTTAAACTTTCCTGGCTTCTCCGGCTTCGGGTTAGGAAGTGGAGTAGGCATCAAACCTTGGAGCGGTATGTTTGTTGCCTTGCTGGAGCTATCTTGATTTGTCTCAGACATTTTCTGCAAGTTCAAGCAGAACAGAAGTAAGAAACGTTAATTGTCTTAAGATTGTTGGGTATTCTGCTTAACAAGAATCAATCTGACAACTAATCAAGATTACTGAGTTATCAACAATCTAATTGGCCAGGTCGGCAAATATCAGGTGGGAGGTTTTCCGTTCAATAGAACGTTCCTTAATTTAAGAACCACCTTTCAATTTCCTTCCTTGGTTAAAGCACCAATTAGACTGAATCTAAGTCAGTCTCGATATACTGTAAAGTATATCCCCTGTATAAAGGACTTAATCCACTTATACAGTATTTAGAGTGAGGTACGCTTAAAGCGAATCTCCTTAAGACAATTACGTCCCCCGCACTGGTGCTAACGGGATAATGGACGCTGGTCTCCCAAGATACAACACTCTTTCACGGTATTTGGATAGCACTACCAAATCACCGTACGGTCGAACCGTAGTCAACCAGTACCTTCACAGGATTGTTGAAGCAGCGGTACAAGGACAAATTTCAAACGAATATTTGCCTTTACTCTCTGGAGGAGCACCCACTGTTGAGGACGAAGGAATGTTGAAGAATATCTTTCTTCAGAAGTATCAGATTCAGACAACAATTCTTATAAAAGAATATGTTGAATTTTCTGATTCCTCTTTCAGAACAATTTGGCAGAATCTCCTTTTAGGAAGTCGCTTCGGATTCTCACTTCACGCTGGAAGTCGCGGATTCCACTTCACGCTGGAAGCACAGTTCAGAACGTTGGAAGAACAGTTCAGAACTCAGTATAGAGAGAGAGTGTGTGTGTTCAAACTCTGTTGGTGTGCCTGAGAATGAACCTCTGGAGCGCTATTTATAGCGCTCCGGAAGGGTATTCTCGTCCGCCAAAAGTCAACAGTTGCGACGGTTCGGACAGAACCGTCGCAACCGTTCAACAGCCCAACCGCACGGTCGGTTTTCCGACAGCGGTTGGCGAACGGTTCGGATCCGTTCGCGCGGACACCCGTTGGCGGGATGGAGCGGATTGGGTAGTGGAGTGGAACGGATCTGTTCGGCCCATACCCTGAAACCCGATTCAAAAATAACCAGTCCAGGTAGGGAACCCGAACCCAGACCCAGACCCAGACCCAGACCCAAGCCCAAGCCCGGACCCGGTCCCGAGCCCGAGCCCGGCCCGAGCATAATTCCCTCCTTTTCGCGCGCGAAAACTCCAAGTACCCAAAGGGCACGCCCTTTGTTCTCAATTTTCTCTATTTATACCCCATAAGCTTCCATCACACGGCCAATGTGAGACTAAATGCTTTAAGCTTCCTTTAGTCCCATTTGGCTTTGAATTTGGCAAACTTTGGACTTGAATATCTCATTCATTCAAAGTCGGAATTGAACATGTGAATATACCACGTTCATCACCAATGGAAGGAGAACACACTCCAACCATCATCCAGTTGATTCGATCAACGGATCTCGCCATAATTCAACTCGAAGATTCGCCTTTCATATTCTTCAATTCCAACAATCCCCCACAATGAATGGAGAATTCAAGGAAATGACACACAAAGAGACTGAATCTATTGTGAAAGATACTTGAGAAAAGAAACTGCATAAGGATAGGTGAACTAGGTCTTGAACCTTCCATAGTGAAAGCTTTATCGGACTTACTGGCTAATCAGTGAACTAGGTCTTGAACTGTTAGCCGTTAGTGTAAGCCAAGTCAACAAGCTTCACACAGTGACTTTCCAAATCAACTTTGGTTCTCGGTTGTGTCCGTTTTGGCCCTGGACATTCTTGGTTTCAGAGAGTATCTTTAGGGAATAACAGCCTCCATAGAAATTTCCAAAGAGCCGACCCAACTCTATACTCACATAGGTGATGGACCTATTAAGAGTAGTCTACTTTACTCCACTTGTTTAGTAACAAGATATAGGCATCATTAAAAGCGTTGAGCTTATCCTTAACCCACTTGTAGAAAAGCACTTATGTGCACCTTAGGAATGGATTGGAGTCAAGCTCCCAAGTGCTTACTTGCTGAGTCAATCATAACTAGTTTTTCCTCTTGAACTTAGTCCGTGGGATCTCCAGTCGCTAAGTGAGGTTTCCATTAAGCTGACTCGGTAAGGTTAGGCTTTTAGACCCATTCCCCTCGATGCGCAGTTTATACGCTCTCCACTTAAACCTTTAGTAAGCGGATCCGCTAAATTATCCTTTGACGATACAAAGTCAATAGAGATAATTCCATTTGAGAGCAACTGCTTCACGGTATTATGTCTACGACGAATATGTCTAGACTTACCGTTGTATATAACATTTTGTGCCCTAGATATAGCTGCTTGATTATCGCAGTGTATACATATAGCGGGCACTGGCTTTTGCCATAATGGTATATCTTCTAAGAATTGTCGAAGCCATTCTGCTTCTTCTCCAGCCTTATCTAAGGCTATGAATTTCGATTCCATAGTGGAACGGGCAATACATGTTTGCTTAGAAGATTTCCATGATACCGCTGCTCCTGCTAGAGTAAATATGTATCCGCTAGTTGATTTTGATTCCTCAGAATCTGCAATCCAATTAGCATCACTGTATCCTTCCAGTACAGGTGGATACTGTCCATATCTCAAGGCATATTCCTTGGTATGTGATACGTAACCCAATACTCGTAGTAGAGCGGTCCAATGTAGATTACTAGGATTACTAGTGTTTCTACTTAACTTGCTTACAGCGTAAGCAATATCGGGTCTAGTGCAATTCATCAAATACATTAGACTTCCGATAATCTGAGAATACTCCAATTGGCGTATTCCAGTTCCTGTATTCTTATGAAGATGGACATGTGGGAGAAAAGGATTTGTATTCTCTTTTATCCCATGATCCTTGAATCTTTCTATCATCTTATCCACATAGTGAGATTGAGATAGACTGATTCCATCTGGTGTTCTAATAATTTTAATTCCTAAAATTACATCAGCAACCCCCAGATCCTTCATATCAAAACTGTTGGATAACATTCTTTTAGTGGACTTAATAATTTCAATATTAGTCCCAAGTATCAACATGTCGTCTACATAAAGACAAACAATGATACATGCGTTTCCAACTGTTTTCGTGTAAACACACTTATCGCATTCATTGATAGTGAATCCATCTTTGATCATGACACTATCAAATTTCTCATGCCATTGTTTTGGAGCCTGCTTTAAACCATATAAGGATTTTACCAATTTACACACCTTGTGTTCTTGGCCCTTGACTATAAATCCTTCAGGTTGCTCCATATATATCTCTTCATTTAATTCACCATTTAAGAATGCAGTCTTGACATCCATTTGATGGATATCTAAGTTGTGCAATACTGCAATTGCGATTAACATCCGAATGGACGTTATTCTTGTTACTGGTGAATAAGTATCGAAGTAGTCAAGTCCTTCTTTTTGCCGATAACCCTTGGCTACTAATCTAGCCTTGTACTTATCGATAGATCCATCGAGTTTTAATTTTCGTTTGAAAATCCACTTACACCCAATTGGTTTACTTCCAGGAGGCAAGTTTACCAATTCCCAAGTATGATTACTTAGTATGGATTCTATTTCGCTATTTATAGTTTCTTTTCACATTTGTGCTTCTGGGGTTGACATAGCCTCTTTGAATGTTTGAGGCTCGTTCTCAATAGCGTATGCTATGAAATCTGGACCAAAAGATTTTGAGATTCTAGATCTCTGACTTCTTCTTGGTTCAGTTTCCGCATTAACAATTGGTTCCTCGGGGCTTTCGTCCCTGAACGCCATCTCGTGTGTTCTTTTCCCAGAAGTCTTATCTGCTTCCCGTTTGTACGGAAAGATATCTTCAAAGAACACAGCATCTCGAGATTCGATAATCATGTTTACATGAATATCTGGTATTTCTGATTTATGAACCAGAAATCTGTAGGCACTACTATTCAAGGCATAGCCTATGAATACGCAGTCCATAGTTTTTGCTCCCAACTTAGTCTTTTTAGGTAATGGTGCTAGCACCTTTGCTAGGCATCCCCACATTTTGAGGTAATGGTAGGAAGGTGTCCTTCCATGCCATAACTCGAATGGTATTAGACCAAGTTTCTTGTGGGGTACTCTATTTAGAATATGATTTGCAGTTAATAGAGCTTCCCCCCACAAGTTCTGCGGAGCTCCAGAACTTACGAGCATGGAATTAACCATCTCCTTCAAAGTTCTGTTCTTCCGTTCAGCAATTCCATTCTGCTGAGGAGTGTATGGTGCTGTAGTTTGATGTATTATACCAAAACTAGCACATAACTCACTAAAATCATTTGATTCATATTCACCGCCTCTATCGGATTTTAGAATCTTAATTTTCTTGTTGAGTTGATTCTCAACTTCGGCTTTATATGTTGTAAACATATTTATTGCCTCATCCTTACTATTTAAAAGATACACATAACAGTATCTTGTACAGTCATCGATAAAAGTAATGAAATACTTTTTACCGCCTCTAGTTGGCATAAACTTCAAGTCACATAGATCGCTATGAATTAACCCTAAAGGTTCTGTATTTCGATCTATTGAGTGAAATGAATTTTTAGCCAACTTGGCCTCAACACAAATCTCACACTTGCGAATTTCTTCCAAGTTGAGTTTAGGAATATATCCCAGATTAGACAAGTTTTTCAAAGACTTGTAATTTACATGCCCTAATCTAGCATGCCACAAATTAGGAGACTCAAGCAAATAAACAGAAGAATTTCCTTTATTTATTAGCTTTGGGTACAAATACACAGACTTTTTATCAACCACTGCAACATTGGCTTTAAAAAGTCCATCAACAAGATAGCCCTTTCCCACATACATCCCTCCCTTAGTAAGTACAAATTTGTCGGATTCAA
This sequence comes from Agave tequilana, assembly GCA_038442645.1. Lineage (NCBI taxonomy): Eukaryota > Viridiplantae > Streptophyta > Magnoliopsida > Asparagales > Asparagaceae > Agave > Agave tequilana. The sequence goes on along the minus strand of JAVJIF010010129.1, from coordinate 28,793 downwards.
ATACAATTCTAAATCCTTTCTTACTAAGTATTGATCCGGAGATCAAATTCTTGCGGATGTCTGGAACATGAAGGACATCATTAAGAGTAAGCTCTTTCCCCGATGTCCACTTCAGGATGACCTTGCCCTTTCCTTCAATCTTTGAGGAAGCTGAATTACCCATGAACAATTGCTCATCTTGCTCTAGCCTTTGATATTCTGAGAATAACAATTTCTCCGAGCAGATGTGCCGGGTAGCTCCAGTGTCTACCCACCAATCCTTGTTGTTGGTTGTCAGGTTTACTTCTGACACCACAGCTAAAAGACTTAGTGATTCATGGTTGGTCATGTTCGCCTGTGGGTGGCTCTTCTTATTCTTCTTAAGACGGCTGCGACATTCATTTGCTTTGTGACCTTCTTTGTTGCAGATGTAACAGGTCCCTTTGAAGCCCATGTTTCTGCCGTCATGAGCCTTGCCTTTGTACCCCTGGGAAGGCTTCTTTCTCTTCAAGCTTTTGAAAGAAGACGCTTTCCCCTTTGAGTCCTCGATCACATTTGCTTTTGCTTCGTAGGAGTTCTTGCTGCTCCTTTTCTCGGACTTGCGGTTGTCCTCCTCTATACGAAGCCTCACAATGAGATCCTCCAACTTTAGCTCCTTTCGCTTATGCTTCAGGTAATTCTTGAAGTCTCTCCACGCAGGTGGGAGCTTCTCCACGATTGTTGCAACCTGAAAAGTTTCAGGAAGAATCATACCTTCGGCCTCTATTTCGTGCAAGATAAGTTAGAACTCTTGCACCTGACTGATGACAGTCTTACTATCCACCATTTTGTACTCCAGAAATCGTCCAACGACGAACTTCTTGGTACCAGCATCTTCAGTCTTGTACTTCTTGTCAAGACTGGCCCATAACTTCTTTGCCGTAGTGATAGGACTGTAGACATTATAAAGAGAGTCATCCAGTCCATTACGAACATAATTTCGGCAAAGGAAGTCACCTTGTGTCCAAGCATCGACTGCAAGGACTGAGTCCCGATCAGTTTCGGGTTCTGGTGGATCCTCCTGCAGGAATTTGGCCAGATGAAGAGTGGTCAAGTAGAAGAGCATCTTCTGTTGCCACCTCTTGAATTCTGTGCCGTTAAACTTTCCTGGCTTCTCCGGCTTCGGGTTAGGAAGTGGAGTAGGCATCAAACCTTGGAGCGGTATGTTTGTTGCCTTGCTGGAGCTATCTTGATTTGTCTCAGACATTTTCTGCAAGTTCAAGCAGAACAGAAGTAAGAAACGTTAATTGTCTTAAGATTATTGGGTATTCTGCTTAACAAGAATCAATCTGACAACTAATCAAGATTACTGAGTTATCAACAATCTAATTGGCCAGGTCGGCAAATATCAGGTGGGAGGTTTTCCGTTCAATAGAACGTTCCTTAATTTAAGAACCACCTTTCAATTTCCTTCCTTGGTTAAAGCACCAATTAGACTGAATCTAAGTCAGTCTCGATATACTGTAAAGTATATCCCCTGTATAAAGGACTTAATCCACTTATACAGTATTTAGAGTGAGGTACGTTTAAAGCGAATCTCCTTAAGACAATTACGTCCCCCGCACTGGTGCTAACGGGATAATGGACGCTGGTCTCCCAAGATACAACACTCTTTCACGGTATTTGGATAGCACTACCAAATCACCGTACGGTCGAACCGTAGTCAACCAGTACCTTCACAGGATTGTTGAAGCAGCGGTACAAGGACAAATTTCAAACGAATATTTGCCTTTACTCTCTGGAGGAGCACCCACTGTTGAGGACGAAGGAAGGTTGAAGAATATCTTTCTTCAGAAGTATCAGATTCAGACAACAATTCTTATAAAAGAATATGTTGAATTTTCTGATTCCTCTTTCAGAACAATTTGGCAGAATCTCCTTTTAGGAAGTCGCTTCGGATTCCCACTTCACGCTTGAAGACGCGGATTCCACTTCACGCTGGAAGCACAGTTCAGAACGTTGGAAGAACAGTTCAGAACTCAGTATAGAGAGAGAGTGTGTGTGTTCAAACTCTGTAGGTGTGCCTGAGAATGAACCTCTGGAGCGCTATTTATAGCGCTCCGGAAGGGTATTCTCGTCCGCCAAAAGTCAACAGTTGCGACGGTTCGGACAGAACCGTCGCAACCGTTCAACCGCCCAACCGCACGGTCGGTTTTCCGACAGCGGTTGGCGAACGGTTCGGATCCGTTCGCGCGGACACCCGTTGGCGGGCTGGAGCGGATTGGGTAGTGGAGTGGAGCGGATCTATTCGGCCCATACCCTGAAACCGATTCAAAAAGAACCAGTCCAGGTAGGGAACCCGAACCCAGACCCAGACATCATACCCAAGCCCAAGCCCGGACCCGGTCCCGAGCCCGAGCATAATTCCCTCCTTTTCGCGCGCGAAAACTCCAAGTACCCAAAGGGCACGCCCTTTGTTCTCAATTTTCTCTATTTATACCCCATAAGCTTCCATCACACGGCCAACGTGGGACTAAATGCTTTAAGCTTCCTTTAGTCCCATTTGGCTTTGAATTTGGCAAACTTTGGACTTGAATATCTCATTCATTCGAAGTCGGAATTGAACATGTGAATATACCACGTTCATCACGGAAGGAGAACACACTCCAACCATCATCCAGTTGATTCGATCAACGGATCTCGCCATAATTCAACTCGAAGATTCGCCTTTCATATTCTTCAATTCCAACACTCTTTTCTCGCGCCCAGAAAACTATCGGGGCCTCAAAGCTTTGTGAGTCTTTTTTAATATGTATTTAATTCTTCACGTCCAATTGCCCATTGCTTATGAAATGAATTTTTTATACCACCTATTAATTTTTTATTTATAAATCGAGGAAAAGATTCGTGAGAATAGGGCGATTCTTGTAATTAATCTCTTCTTTCAGTTGTAAGCATTTTACTCATAAAACTTTTTGACAATCATTTTCTATTTTTTGTTCCTAAATTAAAATTTTGACGCTTGTGTTAAATTATTAGCAATAATAGATACATATACATATTTATTATTCCCTTCAACTGTGACTTTCTTGTTTAACTAAAACAATGATTTTTTTTAAAACATAATGTTTAGCGAATAAGCATACGATTGACATAAGAACTTATAGTTGTCCATTAACCTTTTATTTGCTTTTATTGATTCATTATTGTTACTTAAAAAAATATTCACTAATTAGTAATTAGATTATTTGATTTAAATATTTAATAAAAAAATTAATTTCTTTTAATTTAGGTCTCTGTGGGTAAATCGTCAAAAAATAGATGCATACTTCGAAAGAAAAACCTCAAGAGAGCTCACATCTTGATTTGCCATCCTCTCCAATTTTCTTTAAGTCATGTGGGGGAGAAATCCCAATTCACCTCATAGAATGGCTGAGCTGGCATGCAGGGGACCTTATGAAACAGAATCAACACATTGAAATAGTGCATACAAAGAAATTTTGCAGATTTTTTTTCCAATAAAGTGCAAAATAAAATTTGTGGAGAAATTGTGGATGCAAAATGTTGTATCATTGTAGATGAAGAACGAGATGAATATAAAAGAATGAGATATCATAAGAAAAGGATCTTATGAGAACCGCAACTAAGCGAGAACAGAATCATGAGAACTCCACTGTGGATCATCCTATAAATGATCCGAACCGTTCATCTTGATATATGTACTCAAATTAGGTTAACAATGAAAAAATCATGTGATTCAATGTCTTTTTTGTTGGCCCAAAGGCCCATCACTCTAGTTTTGATGATGATTAACTCATGTAGTTATAGTACTAATAATCTTGTGTTTAATTAGTCTCAGATATGTGATCAAGATCTTAGTAGGTGTTTAGTTTCAACAAAGAATTTCAAGTCAAGTTTTGGAGCTAGCACGTGTTAATTCAAGAGCTTATGCATCAAGACCACATCAAGTACTCAAGAGGAGTCTAACTTATTGGATCAAAGTTTTGGACCAAGTCAAAAAAGGAGAGAAAATTTTCAAGTGAAGACCTTCAAGAGAAGACTTGTGTCTAAATTTGTTTTTAGTAAGATTTTGTTTTAGATAAAATGTAAATGATAAATTAGTTAGTGGATTGCTCAACTATCATATACACTCACACACAAGATTTATATGTGTTTTCATAAAAGACTTTTCATTTTGGTAAATACAGTTTTGATTTTTGAGCTTCAAAGTATACATGTTTTTAACAAAACTTTATTTAGAGCTTAATGTCAAAACATAGTGTAACACCCCGTTCCCAGAATACGTACTCATCTGCGTATTCAATTTTTCGATCATATTTTTTTTGATTTCCTTCTCGTATTTGTTTTTATTTTATGATTATTTATGCGATCATTTTGTATTGAATCCGGGTTCGTGGACTTGGAGTCAGCCCTAATCTGGACCAAGAACACGATCCTAGTATACTAGTTGATTTAGTTTTTCTGGTAGTCTAAATTGACTGATTTTAGTTTCAAACACTGTTTCCCAATATTTTATATTTTTCATGATTTTTCAGATTTTTTCTGAATTATTTTATAAACACCCTCAAGTCAGGATTAATCGGTGCCGCTAGTTTATTCCTGAATTTTTAATTTACAAATGGAGTCGAATTTTGAGAAACCGCTTTCCCTTATTTGCTTAGAATAATATTTACTATCTTAATTCATTTTTGAGAATTTTCAGAATTTAACAGATTTCTGCCAGATTTGGTGTCGACCGATATTGGCGGCCAATTCCAAGATTTTTAATTTAAAAAGTATAAATAATTTCTTGAAATGGATTTCACCATGATTCTTAGAATAATATTCTTGATTTTTGAGAATTTTTGTGGGTCGTTCCGAGATACTTGATTTTCGGACGATTCCGGTATTTTTCCCAAAGTTTTTCGCATCCGCAACTGAATCCCGAGAATCCGCCACTCTAATTATTTTCACTTTTTATTCCAAGAAAATATCTTCCTTTTTTCATTTTCTTTTCCTTTTTCCTTTTCTTTCCTTCCTTTTCCTTCCACCAAATTCTACAAAATTCTCCATTCTTCCATTACCTTCTACAACTTTCCACCAAAAATATCTTCTCCAAAATATCCAAAACCACTCAAACCCCTCCCATCACCATGGCCGGCCAAGAGCCACCTCACCGTCTCCATTTTACAAAAAAAACCCCTCCCTAAATCCTTTTTTCATCTCTTTCAAATTCAATACCAAATACAAACTCTTTTCTCCTTCTTCCCTTTTCAATTCTCCATCAAAACCTTAACCACCACCAACTCCTCCTTCATCTCCACCACAACCACAACCACTACAACTTCTCCAACTCCCTACCATCATCTTCTTCCTCCTCCATCTCCATTTAAACCACCACAAACTCCAAAACTCCACCAAAATCTCAAACATCCCTTTACCTTCTCCAAAAATACCACCACTATAAAACCCTCCACCAAACCAACACCCCACCACCAACTCCTAGGCCGGCCACCCTCCTTGGCTAGGGGCCGAGCTCCTCTTCATCGGCAACATCTCCGACGATCATTCTGGCGATCATTCCGGTGACAACTTCAACGACAACACCAACGTCACCACCACCATCTTTTCTTCACCTTTTTCATCACCATCTCCTCTACTATTCTCTATCACCATCTTCACTTCCACCATCACTTTCACCATCACAACACCACCTTCATCTCCACTACTTCAACCTTCAAACATCACCTTCATCATCACCTCCTTCACTTTCTTTTTATTACTCCATCAAAATCCATCTTCTTCACCAAATAAAACCACCACCAACGAAATCACCTTTCCCTTCCTCTCTCCCTCCCCCTCCTTGAGGCCGACCACTTCCTAGGCCACCAAGGGGTGGCGCACCACCCTAGGGCCGGCGGCCACCCAAGGGCCAAGCCCCCCTTTCCTTGCTCGCTTTGTGTTTTTCCTCTCCCGGGAATTCGGACGCGTAAAGCTTCGAAAGTGGCGTTTTAGGCGAGTGACTTTCCTCGTCAAGAAAATGGACTTGTATTAAAATTAGTATTATGTTGTAGGGTGTGTGTGTGTGTTATATTCTGTGAACATGTCTTGATTTGAACCGGACTGATATACTAAAATGCTTGTAATAGGATAGAACAACTCGTGCGGGCACCCGGTACCGACTCTGGGTTTCTGCCCACTCCCGAGCTGGCTATCCAATGGTTTCAAACCTATACCCTTATGGGTTTTGTGGTAGCTACTGAGGGTGTGCTTAAACCCCGAGCATAATTTGGTCCCAGGCTCTCTACTCAGCCTTCAGGCTTCACTACTCCACGGTAGATTAAATATTATCACAATATAGCTTGCTCGTGTGGTACTAACATCGCAGGTACTCTTGTACCGACTCTGAGTTATGCCCACTCCTAGGCTAGCTATCCAAATGATTTAAAATCTGTACCATTATTGGTTTCGTGATAGCTACCGAGAGTGCTCCAAAACCCCGAGCGTACTTTAGCCCCCGGGCTTCCGTCCACTTCCTCGAAAGAGAAGTGCGCTTAGACCATCAGGTCTTTTAGCTCTGCCTGGTAGGCGTGCTTAGCGCTCAGCGCTTTACCACTAGATTCGTCTAGGTGAGATGCTGCCGGATTTTCTACTCGCACTTTAGCCGAGTCGTCCCGGTAACCTCGCCAGGCGCTCCAGTGTTAAACACTGTTTGCTGTTCATATCTCCAGCTTGCTTAAGCTCCGCTTGATTGTGCTCAACTATTACTCTAACACTTGCCATATACAAGCTTGTTATGTAAACACTTGACATATAACTGTCTGTATCATTTAACACTTGATACGTTATCACCTGACACCCAACATGCTACTCCTTGACACTGGCTCATGTTATACCACCTGTCCCTGGTATGGCTTGACTTATCACCTGTCATCTACATGAACACTTATCATTGGCGTGATAAAACCTGATACCTGTTATGAATAACTCTCTACTCATGATTATCACATTAAGGAAATGTAGTACCTAATCTCTTGTTATGAACTCCCGTTATGCTTGTTATGACTCCTGTTATGCCTGTTATGTACTCCTGTTATGACCAGTTATGTTCCTACTCATTCCCGTAATCTGATAATTATGTTTCATAAGCTATAAAATGGACAATCTGCAGGGGAATGGGAGGAAGTGATGGATGCCGGTATGATGCCTTACTTATAGTAGTGGAATATCAAAACTGACGATTCGTGTTAGGGGGATTTCAGGCCCCCAGAAGATGCGTGTTAGGGGGATTTCAGGCCCCCAATGGCTGTGTCCCGGGCGGTCGGGAACTACTATAAGTATGAGCTATCAGTTCTTCATCAGCTTCCAGTAACAAACCTCGACTTACTTATATATGGATGTATGTGTGCTGAGATGTACACCGGGACACATACCTAGATATATGGGTCAGATGAGTAATAATAATAATAAAAGATGCCAGCTATGAATCTATAGTATGCCTTACCATGTTCGCTTGTATCGGATTTTACTTCGGATTTCTGGTTTTATGATTATTATATTATACTTGTTCATGTCCTGCCTTTCCACTTATATTCTATTCCATCAGTCTTCTGTCCTTTTCTTATCATACCATGAGTACTCCCTGCTTGATATCACTTGTTTTATATCTACTTATTTCTGCATGCTTATGCTCACAACATGGTTTTCAATGCATAATTTTGATTCAGTTTTATCGATCCACGTGTACTTATCTTGGCACGCCATCTGGCATTCGCATCACCACTCGCTAGAGGAGTTCTGACTCCTCTGGATCCTCATGTCCAGGTCCTGGAGCTTGGAGTTAGGGGATTCTCTTAGTTGCTGACCTAAGAGGTGCAGCGGTAGCTTAGATCTCCAGCAGACCATCTGAAGATCTATCCTTCCAGGCCCTCTGTGCGCCTCTCGAGTTTTCCTTTTGTAAACTCGTGAGTGTCTTTTATACTGTTCATTCTTGTACATCCCTTTGTATGCTCGCAATTGCGCCTATCGGTGATGTAATATTATTGTAATATTGTGTCACATCTGGTGATAACTTTGTAATTGTACTCATATGTTGGAATGTATAACGCACCACTTGCTTCCGTACTCTGATTCTTGCCTGTACTGATGCTTAGCGTGTATACGTGAGGGTATTTCTAACTTGCGTATATACGTCGCAGTAACGTCTCCGTACCCGCGGGATCGGGGCGTTACACATAGATATTTCATCATATATGTATAATGGATTATATGCATACACACTATGCTTTAAAAGTGTTTAATTCATCTTGTTTTTGTATTTGGAGAAGTTTTAGAAAAATCAATTTAGAAAAATACAGATTTTGTTTTAAGTCAAAATTTCTAAGTCACAAAAATAGTTCAAAAAGTTTGTAACATGTTTTGATTTTTACTCAAACATGTTTGTATATCAAAGTATATAACTGAACTTATTTTGTAAATTTTTAGAGAATTTATGGGATTTTATTAAAGTCAAAAAGTCAAGTTTTAATCTCTATAATTTTACTGGACTGGCCTTCTGTCGGTCGACCGGACAAGAAGTCGGTCGACCGCTCTGGTCGACCGATGTGCACAGACGTGCACAGTTTGGGCTGGTCGACCGCACGGTCGACCGCCAGAGAGTGTCTGCTCTCTGGAAATGGCCAGACCGACTGAGTGGTCGACCGCTGGGCCATTGCCCAGTTGACAGTCGATCGACCTTCCCAACGGTCGAAAATTCGACCGTTGGCGGTCGACCGGGCAGTCGACCGTCAGCAATCTGAACTGCTGAGTTGGCCTCCAACGGGTAGATTTTTTGGAGCCTATAAAATGGAGCTCCCTTGGCTGTTTAAGTCAAGATTTTTGGAGAGTTTCAAAGCCAGTTTTTTCTATCTATTGTAGAGGATTTCTCCACATGTTTTAGTGCTAATACTTCCATATCAAAAGGAGAGTTTTTCAAGAGTGTTTTCAAAAGTGATTCTTTGAGTTTTTCACCACCACAATCAATCCAAGTTTTCTCACATACACTTGAGCTTTCCATTGCTACATCCATCCTATAGGAGAGTTGTTGTGAGAGTTGCTTTAGGTGATCAAAGTGTTTAGATCACCAAAGTGTTCTTTCTTATATTTGAGGAGGCAGACTTGCGGGTTCGCATTGTTTAGACTTCTAGTGAGAACTCGGTGTAGAGGTGCGACCTCGGTAAGCTTGCGTGCTTGCATGTGTTTGTTCTTACGAGAACAAGAGAGAGACTAGAGAGTCCAAAGGAGTTCTAGTGTGAACTCAATTGTAGGTGTTGTGGCACCGAGTGACCCGGTGGGATCGTTTTATAGTGAAAATCTTTCATAGTGTTGAAGGCGGGGACATAGAGTAAGGGTGCTCGAACCTCAAAACAAATTTCTCATGTTTACGATTGCTCTCTCTCTCTCTCTCAATCTCTCACTTGTCTTTATATCTTTCATGCTTACATTGTCTTTATCTGTACTTACTTGATATACTTTGCCAATATTGTTATATGATAGGGGATTGTTTGCTCACACTTGTATTCAACCAGGAGAGTCAGAGCGGCATCTCAACTCTTATCTAGAGGAATCTTGAGGAGTTAGTCCAGAGCCCTTCACGGGAAATTCCGCTACACTCTTATGTTATACTTGGTGTGTTTAGCTTAAGAATTTTTAATTTGCATAAATAGTTTTAATTCTGCATTAATTCACCATTAGATTAGCTAGTCACATATTCACTCCCCTATAGGTGATTTCAACTGGTATCAGAGCATGGTTCTCTTGATTTGAGTCTAACCACCTTGAGTCAAAGATCCTCAGTTATAGCTAATCATAATATTTGTACACACACATGGACTTCATGTCACCTCCCACTTTTGACATTCTTAACATCCAAACTTAAAAAGTTAAGATGTATTTGCACCTCAAAGCCCTAGGCATACATGTTTATCTTGCTACCATTAAGGATTCATACTTTAATAATATCAAGTATATTAATGCTAACTCAAAAACCATCCATGCTTTGAAATCTACCCTAAATAATGAATATTTATTTAGGATTTCTAACTTTGATTTGGCTTTTGTAGTCTGGAATACTGTAGTCTCCCTTGGCGAACAAAAGCAATACTATACGGGGAGCGACTCAGATGTTGGAAGTGATGCTTCCAACGTGTGCTACATGGTCCAAGGGGATAACCCCCTTGAGGTAAATACCGAATCCAAGTTAGAAGAGGATATTGATATGCCTTATAATGAACTTACATCTTTTTGTCAACAACTTCTTGAAAAGTATGACATGCTTAAAAAGGATAATAAGAAATTGAAAAATAAATATAATTCCATTTTAGTAGGAAAAGATTCATTTCAAAATAAACTTGCATGTATTTTAAAAGAAAATGATTTCTTGAAAAAGGAGAATATTTCATTATTTTCAAAATTAAATGTTCTTTATAAAGGAAATACTTCTTTGAAAAATAAGATTAATTTGGTGAAAAAGAAAAAGAAATTACTTTAAATGAAAACAACTCTTTAAAAAGAAAATTTGTTGAAAAAGAAAAAGAAAATATTTCTAAAAAGAAAAAGATTGTTGATCATGCATTTCATGCTACTACCATTGATAAAAATGAGATAAAATTTTTGAAAAATAGAAAAGATTGCCTAAGCTCAACTTTGAGCAATAGAGCATTTAACCATAATAGATTGGAAACCTTGTTTTCAAAGAAACAAGTTCTACATGTTCGTGCACATCACCGTCAACATACTTATGCACATTTTGCACGTCATGATCACACTCATTCACATGTGCATAGTAGAGTGTACAAATGTACACATTGTGACCGCAAAGGCCATTTAGCAAAATTTCGTTATGATAGAGTAAATTTTTTAAATTTTGCTAATAAAAATGTTTGAATTCCGAATAAGACTAACCCCCGTGGACCCAAAAGAAAATGGGTACCAAAATCCCCACCTCTTGTATTTGATGTAGGTGTGGGCTCTCACATGACGTGAGAGGGTTGGTGCCTTGGTGGTGGATGCATGGGCTTGATGGATACTACAAATTGATGCATCGCTATCAAGGAAGTTTGGTGAGAAGATCACCATATTTTGAAGACTTAGAGTGTAGTTCATGAGATTTGGTAACTATCTCTAAACTCCATTTAATTTACATGCTTGTATATTTGATGATTTTTTGCATGTTTTAGTTTTATGTTAAAATAATCATGTTTTGTATTTCATGTGGTAAACACTTGTTTATATGTAGTTTTTGTCAAAAGTTGTGTATATACTTGTACAAGTAGTGACCAACATTTGATTCATATATATTTGCACTTCATTGCTCACTTGTACTCACTACATGCACATGTATAGCCTAGTTTTGATGATTCTCTCATTTATGTTTGTTTTGCCTATCTTTTTGCATGTTTTTACTTCATGTATATGTAATCTTTGTGTAAAAGTAATAAATATACATGTATACCCTTGAGTCTCTTGCCTTCATGCAAATTTTATCATAGACTCTTTTGTATTTGGGATATGTATGCATATTGTTAGCTTTGGATAAATCATACATATGCCTTGAAGTTTTATTTTTAAAGAATTTTTTTTTATGATTTTTATATTTGTTTGAATATTCATGTTTGTTTTGAGCCTTATTGATTATTTTCATGAAAAATGCTAATTACATGATTCTTGTGCACTCACACTTCATTTTGTTTACTCATGACATTGTTTTCATGAGAATTTTTTTTGAGTTATATAGATTTTGAGTGTCAACTCTTGTGTATTTGGTATGATTCATGAGATTTATATGTTTTAGTTTCATGTTTGAAGGATCTTTAGCTAGTTTTTTAAAAATTACTTTAACTAGTTATCTATTTTTCATTTGATAGTGTTTTTCAATTTACAACTAATTTCAAATCATATTTTTTGAAAAACCTACCATCACAAAAAGGGCGGATGGATGGGCGACCATGCCTTTATGCTCAAATTAAATATCTTTTATCTTGTGCATGAAAAGGGTCGATATATATGAGTTATACACTTGATTCACATCATAATTTCAATTAGTATCACAATTGACATTTTTTTTTGTATACTCATATTTTGTTTTTTATATATGTATGCTTCACATTTCAAATAATATCAATGTCTACTGGTATTTTCACTTTCATACATATATATGATTTGTTTGTGCTTGATTTACAAGATATATACTTATTTAAAGCACAAATTATGTTTATGCTAAGCTTGAATTAAATCTTGATTTCAATTGGTATCTAAATTGGTACTTTTATAAGCTTATGTATTATTTTCAATTGATATTTTTATTGATATCAAAATTTTTAATATACTTCAATTGGTATCAATATGTTTCAATTTCCAATTGAGTTTAAATTTCAATTGGTATCAATATGTTTTACCTATTTGGTATCAAAATTTGCTATATATTTCAATTGGTATCATAATATAAAATATTTTCTTTCATTGGTATCAAAATGTCTTAATGTTTCAATTTCAATTGATATCACAAAATTCCTATTTCATTTGTTATCAAAATCTTGTTATATCTCAAATTTGTTTGTTGATTTAAGAAAAATTCAAAATTTGTATTGTTTATTTACAAATGGTATCTCAAAATTTGTTTAAGTATTATCAAATTTGCATTAAAAATGCTTTGATATGTATTATTTATATGCAAAGGGAGCTTAACATCTCTTCTACATATAGATTCATGTTGAGTGTATCTTATATTGAGAAGCTTGACATCTCTTCTTTATGTGATACACGTGTGTAGGGAGAGCTTAACATCTCCACTTATGCATTGTATATTAAGCGTTATGCGAGTTAGGGCTTGTCATCCCTTCTTCATGTAATGCATGTATGCAGGGAAGCTAACTTAGCGTCTTCCTCTTCATGAATGTATATCGCATATATATCCTTATTCTTGATTTGTTTTATTTTACCCCTTTGTTGATGATTGACAAAAAGGGGAGAAAGATTTTGAGTTTATATATGTATATTTGAGTTTTTGCATATATTGAATTTACGCATCTTATGTTTTTACAAAATGGGAAGAATGATTTTGAAAGTTTAAACAAAAAAGGGGAGAAGATTTTTGGAAAATGGATTTTGGATTTATGCATGTTTCTCTCACCTTGTTGATGCATATGTATTTGTTTAGTTTCATGTACTTCATTGAATATCTTATTGTTTATTGTTATGTATAAGTTAAGGGGAGCTTCTATGAAGCTTAATTTTAATTCGTGCATATATAACTCCATGAGTTTTGTCATCATCAAAAAGGGGGAGATTGTTGGCCTAAGGCCGATCACTCTAGTTTTGATGATGATTAACTCATATAGTTATAGTACTAATAATCTTGTGTTTAATTAGTCTCAGATATGTGATTAAGATCTTAGTAGGTGTTTAGTTTCAATAAAGGATTTCAAGTCAAGTTTTGGAGCTAGCACGTGTTGATTCAAGAGCTTGTGCATCAAGACCACATCAAGTACTCATAAAAGACTTTTCATTTTGGAAAATACCATTTTGATTTTTGAGCTTCAAAGTATACATGTTTTTATCAAAACTCTATTTAGAGCTTAATGTCAAAAATATAGATATTTCATCATATATGTGTAATGGATCATATCCATACACGCTATGCTTTAAAAATGTTTAATTTATCTTGTTTTTATATTTGGAGAAGTTTTAAAAAAATCAATTTGAAAAAATACAGATTTTATTTTAAGCCAAAATTTCTAAGTCATAAAATAGTTCAAAAAGTTTGTAACATATTTTGATTTTTACTCAAACATGTTTGTATATCAAAGTATATTGCTGAACTTATTTTTGTAGATTTTTAGAGAATTTATGGGATTTTATTAAAGTCAAAATGTCAGGTTTTTAATCCCTATAATTTGCTGGACTGGCCTTCTGTCGGTCGACCGGACGGTGAAGTCGATCGACCGCTCCGGTCGACCGATGTGCACAAACGTGCACAGCTTGGGCTGGTCGACCGCACGATTGACCGCCAGAAAGTGTCTGCTCTCTGAAAATGGCCCGGTCGACCGGGCGATCGACCGCTGGGCCATTGCCCAGTTGGCGGTCGACCAACCTTCTCAACAGTCAGAAATCTGACCATTGGCGGTCGACCGTTAGCAGTCTGAACTGCTGAGTTGGTGTAACCCCCTGATCCATAGTGTACGTATCACAGTATCAGTATTCGATATGACGTACAAAATTGATTTGACCTTCCTGATAATCAGATTGAACCGATTTCAGTTTCAAATATTATTTTTCTTTATTTTAGATTTTTCAGAATTTTCTGAAATTTTTCTGGATTATTTTGGTAAATCTCCATAGTCGGTGTCCACCGATACCGATAATCGGCTCTATGATTTTTAATTCACAAACATAGTTATATTTTGAGAATCTGCTTTCACCTGATGTCTTAGAATCACATTAGCTACATTTTGATATTTTTGGAGATTTTTTTGAATTTATGAAAAATCGGGCCAAATCGGTGTCGCCCAATATCGGCGATACTTTTTAGAATTTTTAATTTGCAAACCACATTGAATTTCTTCAAACCGTTTTCATATTATGTCTCAGGATAATATTCTCTATTTTTTGTAATTTTTTGTAACCGTTCGGGATTAGTCGAATTCTGGACTAATTTAATAATATTAATTTAATTAATTGACTAATATCAAAAGCTTTCTATTTCTTTCTTTTTCCCTCTTCTTCTCCAATCTTCTTCAGCCTTCCCACCGCCTTTGACCATCTCCCACCGCCATCTCTCTCTCCTTCTGATTTTAAAAATCTCTCTCCCCCTCTCCCTCTCAAATTCTCTCTCTCTAATTCTCAAATCCTCTCTCTCGCGCGCAAACTCTCTCTCTATTTCTTCTTTTTCTCCCTCTTTTCTCTCACCGTTCTAGTCCATGGGGAGGGGATTTGACCACGCCGCGGCCAGACGGCCGGCAGGCTTGCGCCCTAAGCCACCGTGGAGTCGCCGTTGGCCGCGCGTCCTCGCCGAGCGCCGCCCATGTTCCTCCTCCTCCTCTTCTTATTCTTCTTCTTCTTCTTCTCCTTCTCCTCTCCTTTTTCTGTAAAATCCTTTCTCACCCTCTCTCTCTCTCTCTCACTCTCTCTCTCAGCCTGAACCGCGACGCGGCCGCCGCCGGCAGGCTCTTCTCACCGCCGGCCTGCCCAGTTGGCCGGCTGGCTAATGGGTGACAGCAGCAGCGGTAGCTGCTGCTGCTAGATATTGATGGGTTCGGGTTCGTTCGGGTATGAACCCGAACCCATTAATCCTATTAGATTAGTTTGCAACCCTCAAACCCGACCCGATACCGATAACCCATTATACTTAAGTTATGGGTTTGGGTATTGGATCCAAACCCGACCCGTTCAGAGCCAAACCCGCATCCAAAACCAGAAAGGTAATGTTTCATAAAACCCCCTGCTAAAAACATGTATGACATTTTGAACCTCAACTATTATATATTTAACCCATCTTTTATTCTTTTTAGTGTTCGGGCGATCACTGGAGCATTCGGAGTCCGATTTAGACGATTCTGGAACCGTTGCGATCGTGGAAAGAGAGCTATCTTCCCATGGCTAGTTTGTGAGTGTTTTCTTTTATAACTTCTATTTTATTGTGTTTAATGAAATTGATTGCTTACTTTAATTAATAAATCATGATTAGAAATATTGTTTAAGAAAAATGTATTTATCGATCAATCACTGTAATTAGAACATAAATGATGATTCAGTGAACATAAGTGATAATATATCATAATTTATTTTCAATAACTTAGCCACTAACTTGTTCAAAATAGATAATTATATATAATAATAATTTTGTGATATCTATCCTATTGTAATCAATATTAGAATCATGATGATAAATAAAATATCTGACATTCGATTATGTGGTATAGCCACTGTACCAACCCACGGATGACGCTGAGACGCCACCCTTATATTTCTAGTACATACATTCCAGTTACACGGATACTCTAGAGCATGGGACAGGGGACACTACGAGTGCACGTGGATATCCGTTTTGCTAAACATTGTTATTGTAGGTGTTTGTAGACATATCACGCATTACACGATATATTGTCATTCACTGATATACGGATACACTAATACTGCTATTGCATGTTATGGAGTTACTGTTACACGGATACCCTGTACACTATTAGTAGGACACGGATACAGCAATTCACTAGATACCATCATTTCATATATTTAATATCATCGTTACATGAATGCTCGATACACAGTTATCTCATGTTCACACATTACTGTTACATATGTTCATCGCGCGAGTGTACATGCATGTATTGTTTCTATCTTCTTGTCATATGGATCATTGTCCATATTATAGGTATTATTGTTCCATATTATCCATGTATTCCTGTTATATGATTGTTTCCCGTTATTGATATTGATATTCCCGTTACTGGACACATGAGCTGTTGATATGCGATGTGTGGAATCCCACATCTATTGTTATCGTTTCCCGTTATCCTGTTTTATGCTATCAGCAGAGCTCAGGTCCTGTTATCATGTTACATGTACCATGCACTGTACTTGTTCTTATTACGTTGTGTACTTTAAATGAAATATAATAAGATAACTTGGGGATGGGGGAGACTTGACGGTTGATTAAATCTTATTGGGTGGATGTACTGGATCCATCTTGTTAATCCCACTGCAGGGGATGGTAGTGCTGCCTACCGATTGTATAGCTCCATGAGCTCCCGTTACTTGATTCGTGCTCCCCTCTTAGCGGAGGGCCCTGGTCTCAGCAGCAAGGGGTCCGTTTAAGGCTGTGATCCCGGGTATGCACGGATACATCTACCCGATAAGAGCTCCTCGACCATTTAGTTTCCAATTAACATAATAAAACAGTATACACAATAGTGACGTCGGGAACACTTGTTATTTGGTCACTCTCTCGTTTGGATAATGGTACCCGTATGCCATGTCCGGATAGGTTCGACTGGAGTGCGGGCTCCAGTATGAACTGCCAGTGGTATGGGACACTGGAAGGGAGTGATTAAAATATCAGGTGGTACAGATTGTTATTATTGTATAAATAACATGACTTGCCTGATACATGTATACTATTGTGTAGTGGTACTTGTTACTGTTCTTGTTAGTTTATCCACTATCATGTTACCTGTAGACTTTGCTATATTACCTGATGCTTGTTACACTTCATGTGGTGACACACTCTTTATGTACACGTATACCTTGCATTGCATGCCTATAGTTCCTATATATCACATAGACACTATTCTCATATACTCACATCGCTATAGAATGGTTGCATACTTCATATACATGTTCACATGCATCACGTCAACAGTGTTTATTATATACAAAAATGAGACTATTGTAGACATGACCGGATGATAACATGCTAATCGGTGATTGGTCTTAAAATATGACATTGTCATATTTCTACAGATTATTAAATTTTTATTATATGATATCACTATTACATAAACATGTATTATATATTATATCGTGCTTGTATTACTATAGTACATATTACTGCCTCCTTCATTTTACCACTCACTAGGTCGCTTTCTGACGACCCTGGGTTTGCGTGCCCAGGTTGGAGATCCGAGTTATCGTATTATCCGATAGTCCATTGGAGTCACATAGAAAACTCGTCCTCGAGACCATTCATAGGTATCTATGTGATTTGTTTCTGTTATCTTATTTATCCATGTTTTTCCTATCTGTTATGATCTCTAATCTCTTTCTGCAGGTATTCTTGTACTTATTTCATGCTGGAACTCTTGTATATATGGAGGTTATTTCCTGTACTGAGGCTTAACGTACGTATATGAGGGTGTCTCCGTCTGCGTGTGTACGTCGCCATAACGTCCCCGTACCTGCGGGATTGGGGCGTTACAGTTGGCCTCCAATGAGCAGATTTTTGGAGCCTATAAAATGGGGCTTCCTTGGGCTGTTTAAGTCAAGAATTTTGGAGAGTTTCAAAATCAGTTTTTCTTATCTATTGTAGAGGTTTTCTCCACATGTTTTAGTGCTAATACTTTCACATCAAAAGGAGAGTTTTTCAAGAGTGTTTTAAAAGTGATTCTTTGAGTTTTTTACCACCACAATCAATCCAAGTTTTCTCACATACACTTAAGCTTTTCATTGCTACATCCATCCTATAGGAGAGTAGTTGTGAGAGTTATTTTAGGTGATCAAAGTGTTTAGATCACAAAGTGTTCTTTCTTGTATTTGAGGAGGCAGACTTGCGGGTTCGCATTGTTTAGGGTTCTAGTGAGAACTCGGTGTAGAGGTGCGGTATCGGCAAACTTGCGTGATTGCGTGTGTTGTTCTTGCGGGAACAAGAGAGGGACTAGAGAGTCAAAAGAGTTCTAGTGTAAACTAACTTGTAGGTGTTGCGGCACCGAGTGATCTGGTGAGATTGTTTTATAGTGAAAATCCTTCATAGTGCTGAAGGCGGGGACGTAGAGCAAGGGTGCTCGAATCTCTAAACAAATCTCCCGTATTTGCGATTGCTCTCTCTATCTCTCACTTGTCTTTATATCTTGCATGCTTATATTGTCTTTATCTTTACTTGCTTGATATACTTGTGCCAATATTGTTATATGTTTGGGGATTGTTTGCTCACACTTGTATTTAACCAAAAGAGCCATAGCGGCACCTCAATTCTTATCTAGAGGAATCTTGAGGCGTTATTCCAGAGTCTTTCACGGGGAATTCAGTTACACTCTTGTGTTATACTTGGTGCGTTTAGCTTAAGAATTTTTAGTTTGTATAAATAGTTTTAATTTCACATTAATCCATCATTAGATTAGCTAGTCACCTATTCACCCCCCAAGATGATTTCAACTGTCTTTTTACCCATACATTAAGTGATTTCACAAAACATGTTATATTAGCCATTAAAAAAAAATTGTTTGATGCGTAGACAAAAAAAAGCTGAAATTGTATGATTTTTCATTGTTAACCTAATTTGAATATGTAGATCACGAAACTTAGTTTGTAAACTGTTCTCATGAGATCATTTCCTTAGAATGATATCCTAGCCATAGTATCTTATCAACCACCAGCCAAAACATCTACATCCAAGATTAAAAAGTTCTGTCATACAATTTACATGCCATCAGCCCCAACCACCATAAATAATTTAGACACTACAATCCTTCATTCAACTAAAAAAGCATCAGTAAGTTAGTTCCCTACCAAAAGATCAAAAAGAAAAGCACCATCTTCCCAAAATAAACCGCCAGCCGTTACTTCATTCAGCTACCTGCATCTACACACAATTCACCATAATAACTTCAACACCTTCAGCAGTCTTCATCTGATTGGTCAAGCTTCAGCAGCCAAAGTAGGACTAACCTGTGCAGCTGACTGGTTAGGTTCTTGTCTCTGCAACACAGCAACCACCACCTCTCCATCTTCATTGTTGCTGTTAGTTGTTTCTTTCTGTATGCACTTCTCCCTGCTGCTCCTTTAATTCCAGCACGAGCAAATGTCTTCCATTGCCTTTTGGCAGATTCACTAACCCCAGAAAGTAATAAAAGCATTAATAGCATCAAAGAGAGTAGAACTTCAATGAAATTTCTGAGGGGAAAAAAAAAATTCTGTTGTTTCTTTCTGCCCATGACAAATAACAGGCTGCTACTGCACTTGGATCCCATTCAACTCTAAAATCCTATCAAACTCATTTCTGCCTACAATCAGTCCACAAGTGAAGAACATCCTTAGGATTGCTATGAATATTAAACTCATTCTTCAATATATTCCAGATATCCAGAGCATTTGCACATTCAGTGACTAAATGTTGCAAAGTTTCTGGTTTATCACCACATAACCTTTAGTGCCAATTCTCAAGGAGTAAATTAGGCATTGTATTTGATTAATGCTCTCACAACTTGCGAATTTTCTCAAAATGCAATTTACTCATCCATAGAGATTCTTTTTAAGACTATTCAACTTCAAGCTCAGTAACTTTAGAAAGGCTTAATTAGTACATGACTATAGTTATTTGTTTTAGTCTAAACACTCCTATCATGGAGCCGTGTCGTGTCCGAAACGTGTCGGACACGCGTGTCGCATGTCCGACACGCGTGTCGTGTGTATTTTTAAGAATTTATCATGTATCTACGTGTCGTGTCCATTTCAACGTTGCCGTATCCGTGCAACATAGGTTTTAGTTATGCATTATTTCTCAACACGTAATCTCCAGCCCCACGCGAACTTTTACACCCATATGTTTCTAAATACAAACTACTAAAATTGATAAATAATGTAAATGGGGACCAGTATTACTAATTTCTTCAAATCTTGAAAATTAAACTTCATCTCTTACTTTATAAACAAAGTATAATTAATTGAATAGCTAATTAATTATTTCAAATCCCAAATAAGATTTTCTTTAAGCATTTCCTTATTTTTCTAAATGTATGCTTTCTCTGCTTTCCATTTACTCCTAGAGGGGAAATGAAGAAGAAAAGTGGGGGAAAAAAGAAATGGAGAAAAACAACAAGAAAAATATATTTCTCTAAAAAATGGCCAAACGGAATTTTTTTTGGTTTAAAAATTTCTTGTATTCCAGTATGATTGAGTCATTCCATACAGATCTTTTTTGGATATTTTATATATTCTCAAATTTTTTTCTTCCAAAGTTTACTTTTTAAATTATTTCTATTAGCTAATTTTGTTCTAAGTTTATTATTTTACAAATTCTCACTTTGTATATTGTTTGTTTCTCAGTTTTCAATTTTATCTCGTCTTATATTCCAATTCAAAATAATCAAGAAAATTTGTAAACCCTCACGGTAAAAAAGAGCATATCAATGCAAGGATCAACTTGTCTCAAGGGATCGGAGATGGCGGCTTGAGAGTATCAGGTAGAGTATAACCATTTTGTTTCGTAAGTAGAGAAATTTTATCATTAATGAAGATAGAGCATTAGGAATGACGACCGGGCCAAGGGAGACATCTGACACGGTCATGTGAGCAGAGAGTTCAGTTGTGAATTCCAGAGCTCTACGCCCAGCTCTATGAGTTCTCTCAATCATTTAGGATGAGTGATTGGCAGTCTCCCGCCGCGCCGGATGAATGGCGGTGGTACAATATGTGATCGGCGATTCTTTGCGGACGGGTAAGGAGGTAGGGAAGGTTTGGGTTGAGGGGTAAGGAAGCCCGACACCGACAGGTCATAAGCGAGGTAGATGGGGGAGGAGAGTTGAGACTCGCAGTCATTGGGAGAGAAGTTTGGGTAGGCTAAGGTGATGATGGTCAGTGAGGGGGAGGTAGAGGAGACGGTGTCAATTAAAGTCGAGCAGTTAAGTGGAGGGAGAAACGATGGTATAAGATGTTGAGGGAGAGACAGTGATGGGAGGGGGGACGTGATGGCGCAGCGGCGGGCTGAGATGCGAGAAAGAACATGGCACTGGTGGCGGAGGAGATGAAATAATTTGAGGGGGAGGCGGGTCAGGTTTGAGGAGATATGGGTCAGATTTCGGAGGAGGCCGGTCGGGCTGGGGAAGTGGCCCGAGCTAATAAGGGCTCTGACCCAAGAATGGAATTCAAATTCAAATTCAAATTTGAACTAGAAAAAGAAAAAGAATTATGTGGTCCACAAGGACGAGGCTGGATAAGGATCTTGTGGACTATCGGGTCAACAGGGACTGAGAACCGGTGGTTGTAAAGGGAGATCTCAAGGGGCTACATAGGTGGAGGCGACGAAGTGGTGAAGGGGAAGGGTATAGTGTTGAGCAGGGCTGAGCGGTGGTACTTGGGATAGGGATTGATGTGACACAAGAGTATGAAGTGATTAAATCTCGAGCAGGCCAGCGCCGACGTCGAGGGATCAAGATCCAAAGGAGGAGGAGGCATGGGGGGGAGATGGTGCACTGATTAGGGGTTGTGAAGGGGATGGAGGCAGATAGAGCGGAGAGGGATGGAGTTGATTTGGGTGAGTGGTTGGTGGGTGAGAGGTGGCGGTGGGGGAGGTGGATGTTAGGTGGCAGGGGCGGATGTGACGGATTTTGTGGTGGCAGATGGTGGCAGAGGAGGGAGGTGGATGACAGGTAGCAGGGGCGGATGTGGCAGAGAGGGTGGAGGCAGAGGTGGGTGCTACGGAGGCTGAATGGACAGCCTCGGGGCCTTAACCTATATCCGTTCGTCCAATAACTGATGATGACGAGAGAAGTAGCTGTGTTAAGGTGAATCGATGATGTCAACGACGATAGGGGTAGATAAGCCCGCCGACGTGGAGATCAACAGACTCGGAGATGTTGCGAGGTTGTGGCATTTGATTTGCAGAACGGTTGGATCATCGCGCAGCCACATTCGAGAGTGCACAACAGTAAAACCCGTGACTGCAGCTCTCAAATCAGCCAAGTTAAGGACATAAAAAGGCACCCTAATCAGAGCAATCCATGTCGAGGTGTTGAAGTGGTAGCAGACAGCGCAATGATACATCGTCCATAGCGAGATTTTGAAGGAGAAAGTGGTAGCTCGATGAAGTTCATGCCTCGCCATTGCCGCCATACAAGTTTCATCGGAAAACTATATGAGGAACTTCGATGAGGATATCCGGCAAGGGTTCCAGTACCAAGCTAGCTGTCATAGCGAGGCGAGGTCATCAGCCACCTCTGAAGAGGAGGAATGGCCATCGGTGACTTCGAGAATTGCCCTACACTGAAGAGTGGCACGTTCCTTAAGCATCAACACCAACAGTAATAAGATGACCATCGAATGATTAGCAGGGTTTTGGAAGGTAGATGGGTGGTATTGATGCTGAAGAAAGAGTTTGGGAGTGGTGAGAACCGTGGTGGTGGACTAGGGCTGGTATTGGGGTGGTGAGTATAGCGATGTGGCGGGTATTGCGGTGGTTGATTGGAGTATAGTCGAGATCGTCAAGATCGGTGGTTTGCTGGTGGAGAGGAGGGGGAGGGAGTGCGGCGGTGGTGAGATTAATGGAAGGCTAGGGGGAGGGGGCAATTGTTATGAGAGGGGGTGTTTTGTTGTGGTGGAGGTGCTCGTCGGTGTTGGGTCGCTAGGTAGCTGCGGGGAGGGGAATGGGGGAGGCGGTGGGGGCATATGAATGAGAGGTGCCCAATGCTATTGCAGATGAGGCACATTCTGACATTTCGGCAAGAGGCAGCGAAGTGGCCTCTTTCGTCGCAACGATAACAGCGAACGGTGGCGAGGTTGGGGTGTTAATAAGGCAGAGAGGGAAGTGTTGGATTGTTCCGCCGTGGTGTGGGGTTTGGATTTTGGGGCCGCCGCTATCTCTTTTGAACTCGCTGCCATCCTTCTTTGCCAGATTTGAGAGGGGCCATGGAGATCGATCTCGCGGCCTGACCACTAAAGCCCATCTTCGGGTTCCCTGTCAAGACTGGGGTGTAACCGGCTTTGACAGTCATCATGCTAGCGCTGCTCTTCCCGGCCATCGTGACGGTGTAAGAACCTCCAACTCTCTCTCTCCCTCTCTCTCATCCTCTCGATGTATGTCTTCACACTTTTTCCTTATCTTGACAATAAAAAGTAAAAAATAATAACAATTCAAAGTTTCAAACTGGAAACAATGTCAGTCTATCGAGTAGCATATAATTGAAATAGTGGTGGAAGTTTCAGTTTTTTACTTACATAAGTGAAGATAAGCTTATCCCAATTGACATATATCGAATGTCATTTCAAACTCATAAAACTAATAGAGCACCTTGCCAGCTCAATTTTGTCCATGTATCTAAAGTGAAGATGTGCCCTGTTAGATAATCCCAGGAAGAATGATCTCTAGAAGTATTGAACACTTGATGCATGATTGCTAGGCATGGGAAGATGTCATCTTCATCTTAATTTAGGTACTTCAGAGAATGGATATTCATTTTATCAAGTACATGTTACATATTTATTGGAATAATTGGTTATTTGTTTAAACATAATATATCGTTAGATGTATCAGAGATTAATATCACTATTGAGCAGTTATTTTTCGCTACAATTATTTATCCATCCTCCCTAAGATTTGCTGAAAGTAAGCCCTACAAAATGGTGTAAGGCTGCACTGATAACCAAAAGCAAACATTGCCAAGTAATCCAACTTGCCATCCTGATTATGCATGAATTGACAAACTGGGATAATACTTGTTTCATCATCTGCTTTCTCCTAAATAATAAAATTGCAAAAGAAGAGCTGCTTTAGTTTTTTATGACCACTATCAATGTTCGGTATGCCATGTTCCATAGTAAATGGTCGCAACATATGTCACATATACAGTCACATACTCGGAAAATGAGAAAAGGAAGCGAAATAAGAGAAGGAGAAAAGAGAAGAGAGAGAAAATGAAGGGCAAAGGAAGAAGAGGAAGATGAGAAAGAAGAGAGAGAAGAGAGAGAAATAAAAACCTTGAGCGCTCGAACCTTTTGCTGAAGTTCATAATGATGTAAATAATGGTGTCAGAAATTAAAAATAAAAGTTAAACAATCCAATTAACATCAATATAGAAAACTAATACATAGTGTGTGAAAACCCTAAAAATCTTGAAAAGGGCTCAAGTGCCCTAATAAATACAGCTATAGCTAAGAGGTCGGGTTTGAAGGGGGCCATTTCAACTTCCCTTCAATGCGATTGCGGTTAGGCAAGGGTTCTTCCGAACAACTGGATCACAATTAGCTCATTGTTGGTGCGGTCAAGGAGGGTTAAGGAACCTTGGACCATGAATTTCACAAATTGAGAAATGACGCGGTCATAGCTTGGTGATAATGATGATTGTTCTTGTGCACCAATTATTTCTGAATTCATCATTGTTGGTGTGGCCAAGGAGGGTTAGGGCACCTTGGACCATAATGGATTTCACAAACTGAGCAATGACAAGGTCATAGCTTGATGATTATGATGAGTGTTCTTGTTCACCAATTATTTCTGAATTCGCAACCATGACAAGTCAAAGGGGTTGTGCTCGGTCTCAAGAAAAGGTGGTTGGTGCATAAGTGATGTGAACTACAAAATGCTACTAGACAATTTAGTTGGACTATTTGTGTTATTAGTCATGGGATATACTATGTCATGAGTATTAGAGGCTTTAGCGGGCTTCTTACAATAATGTTTTG
Organism: Agave tequilana; assembly: GCA_038442645.1. Taxonomy (NCBI): domain Eukaryota; kingdom Viridiplantae; phylum Streptophyta; class Magnoliopsida; order Asparagales; family Asparagaceae; genus Agave; species Agave tequilana. The sequence goes on along the minus strand of JAVJIF010010129.1, from coordinate 3,692 downwards.
GTTTAGTCATCAGTCAAGGGCTAGCCATCAGAGTATAGCATTACTTGATTATGCCAGAATAGAAGAGAAGTCTTGAAGATTTGCCATGACAAATTGAATGTTTTTCTTCACAACATGTATCCTCTCTCTATGTGTGTAAATTGGTAATCTCTATAGAGGAAACTAGTTTCTTCTTGCTATTTAGTTTTCTGATTTTGCCGTGACAGATCTTGTTGCTTTCCATTAACCCACCTTTTGTAACCAAAAGTTAGCTATTGGCATCCATGTTGACATGAGATTTATAATTTAGAATTAAACATGCAGGTCATTGAATGTATTAAACAATTAAGCAAGTTATGGTTGATATGTTACTTCCTTAGCGACAAATGAGTCATTGTCTTATTGGGGGACTGACCCTTGAAGACATATTGTTACCTTTCACACACATTGAGAGAAGATACGTGTTATAGAGGGGCAAAAAACTTCAATTTGTCATCACCATCCATCCTGAAATACTTATTTTATTGAGAAAAGATGGCAAGTGATAATGAAAAGTAAGTACGAGGGCTTTTCTTAAATCGATGGAGCACTTTATCGAAGTACTAAGAACAGTAAAACAAATGACAAGCAGCAACAACAATCGGATTCAAGCCAAATCTTTGAGCGGGACAATGGATGATTCATGATGACTATAGTTTATCAATTCACCACGTTCCAAGCCATTTGGGTTTCATGTTTTTAACGTGTTAAAGAAATTCAAATATCCAAAAAAACCACACACACAAGCTCGATATTTTGTTTGTAGGGCGTAGAGACATAATCTTGCACATCACTAAGCAAGCATAGAAATTGACTTGGAAGAAAGAGGAACAAACCATCTGCTTCATGTTGCTGATAGGGTTGCCCCAAGGGGGACATATTTTCTTGGCAGTGGCCCAAGGAAGCTAATTGCGCCCGGTCCATCAATGAGTGCACCTTATGATTTCCATTTCGGGGATGAGGGCTCTCCAACTTGTTGATGATTATTCTAAAACTGCCATCCCCAACTTAGTCTGACCTGTACATGGCTGAGCATTTTCAGGGTCTATGTATGCATCCATTTCTCTCAGCAAAGCATGGCAATGATCTCATAAGAAGTTCTCGGCTGATCTCATTGCCGGTAGTAAAGAACCTAAACATTGAAGTGAAGCGGGATGTGAGTCCCGTCTCCACCTCATATCTTTGTAAAAGCAGTTGTCTTCTTTCAATCTCTTGATGCAACAGTGCAACTCATACGCCATAACTTCCTCCAGTTTTATTCCCTTCCTCTGATGGTATCCTTTAATTTTTCAACTTTGATATACTATCCTCCAACCCCTTGATCTCTTCAGGTGCCGTCTGGAACAACCACCCACACCAGTCATCTAAAACGATAATCGAACACTTGGGAATTAGACAGCAATTTGAATCGTCTGCTTGCAGTAATCTCCAAGATTGAATCTTTATGCATCAGAAGGGATTCCAAATCTCTGTCATAGAACTATCCATTTTCACGATAAGCGAGTCCAGAGACAAGGGCTGACCGTCCTCTGTGCCTGACGACAACAATGGCTGACCATAGCGCCTCTCGATATCTGGATGAAAGCACAAGAAGAAGATAACATTCTGTTTCGATTCAATTCAATTACGATTGAAAAAAAACACAGAAGCAGCAACTAGCAACTGTATGACTGCCCTCAAAAAAAAAACTGCACTGTACGGACCTGACAGAGCCATCGACAAAATGATCAAAAAAAAAAACTTCAATCGCAAAGCCCTAATGATCTCTTTCTCCTTCTAACCCGCCACCAAGCCATTCCTCCCTCGTTTTCTTCTTCTCAGTGAATTCTTGGTTCTTCTGTTGTTAAGAAGAACAATGGTATCTGCTGTCATTTTGCAGTGGAAAATCAATGGAAACATCAAAAAAATCAAACTTTTTTTTAGCGTATCTGAGAACGGAGTTGGTTGATGATTTAATTAAATGATAAAAATACTCTTTTTTTTCCATGCATCCTCAAAAAATCGCAAAATCTTTGTCACCGTTAGACCCTAAATCCGTAGGCGTTCTCGTCACATGGAAATGAATAGTCATTCCCAATGCCATGGACTTAAACGTTGCCCGTGTTTCAGGCTTTGCTTTGAGTTACTAAAATAAATAAAAATCTAAAATTTAAGAAAAGAAAAACCTACCTGCGTCCCAGATCTCGATCCGGGAGTTCGACGACGACTGATCCCAGTGGGCACCAGCCGTGCCCGCTGACAATGGATCATACCTCTGAAAGAACAGAACGATAGAAGATAAATTATTAAGATAAAAAGGGGGAAAAACTTAAGCAGACTTTCGGTCTTCTCTTGTTTTCTTCTTCGTGATAAAACAAATAGGTATACTATTTTCTTTCTCCATTATCAAAGACACTGAAGTCTGTCTCTGTCCCAGTTCTTGAAAGCAATTGGATCATCGGCTAAGCTATTGGACATCCTTGTCTTGATTGGAAATAAAGACATTTCTAAGTACGCAGATCACTAGACAAATTCTCTAGTTCAGACTACATTTTAAGAACTAGAAGACTAAAATGAACTCAAAAGAGAATGAAATGTGACGTTCTATTTGATACTACATAGTTTCATATACAAGTGATTGAATATCTAATATCCTGTACGTCACCGCTATCTATAGGAAACTGACTGATTGATCAGAAGAGGAGAGGGGAGAGAAAGAATGAGGAGGAAGAAGGAGACGTCGACGCTGCTCTCTCTCTCTCTCTCTCTCTCTCTCTCTCTCTCTCTCGGATGAAGACAGACGGGTGGACGTACGGACGGACAGATAAAGTTTCCATATAAGTCACGGGAGAAAATTTTCCTTCGGTCAGTTTAATTAACTAGCATACCGCCATTTGTCGGTGGAAAAATCGACCGATCTGCCAGAAGAGGAGGAGGTGGAAGAGGAAGAAGAAGAAGAAGGGAGAGCATAGAGAGGAAGAAGGAGTGGTTGATGTTGCTCTCTCTCTCTCGGGGATGAAAGACAGACGGACGGACAAAATTTCTGCATGAGTCACGGGAGAAAACCTCCTTTTCGTTTGGTTTTAATTAATTAATGGTCAATTCTAGTTGGAATCCGTAAATTTGTCTATTTAATATTTGTATTAGACTGACATATGGGACAACATGCGGGCCAGCCAAAACTAACATAGCTTTCACATGATAAGAGAAAAATAAGGTTGAAGTTACTGATACTATTTTTCTCTCTTTGTTTTTTGAGGATATTATTTTTCACTCCTAATTTTATATAAACTTAATTCATTTTAAATCGATATATATAGTTCAAACTTGCAAAACTCATTTTATACTACGGAAACAAAAAAAAATGCCACGGATCACCCAAATCCCATTAGCATACACTAGATTTTTTTTGGTAAATCTGTAGTTATGTGTGATTAAAAATAAATAGATAAAACAAAAATACTATGGGATTCCAATAATAATGCTCAAACTATAATTAGCCTGGGGATATGGATAGAGTTTTTGCAAGCAGGGATTGGATGTCTTGATGAGAATTTCTGCTGTTTGTTCACAAGAAGCTAATTTGCAAGATCCTTCCAATCAACCCCATCAACAATACAAACTCTCATCTATTTCAAGATTTGGCAGCAGTTTAACATTAGCTTCTAAAGATCTTTCAACTATTACATACATGG